>SNQJ01S0044508.1:14338-37420 GCA_010110895.2 Picea sitchensis | reverse complement strand
TTTTTTAGTAAATAGATTAGGCTGTTAGTATTTTGATATCAAGTAAAATCAGGGAGGTTGCATCCCCCATATTTTTGGAACAGATTTGATATTATCAATAGGAAACATTTTGTTCCTGGAACCTATATAAGCATGTTATGTTGTAAACATGAGATCATCTCTGCCCGGGGAAAGACTATGGATTTTTCATTTACAGACTTGAATGAAATATAATACTCATCACAACTTTAGCTTTTCCATATTGTGGTTCTATTCAAGTCATGATTATTTCAATTCGTAATTAGATTATGATTGCTTTCGCTGTCATGGTTTACTACAAATTGGTATGATAAAAATTTATATATTATCCATGTTTTATGTTCCATATTTAACACACAACAATCATTTCGTTCAAACTTGAATTAAGAGATTTATCTTTATCTTTTATTGAACGTTTACACACAAGTTCTCACAACAGGATTTATCTTAATGTGGTTGCTTGTGAAATTATGAGATTGCTATGATCATATCTCTTATATTTTCTATCATTCGAATTCCATCATTACTACTTCACATTTATGAGAAGCAATTGTAGGATTTGTTGTGGGTTTACCTCATCAGACAGGGAAATTGGATTCTACACACTGAACAAATATTGGATGCGATAGTAGGTCAGTTTGTTAGTTTGATTTCATTAGTTTAATGAAGACAGAAATTTCCTGCAGTTAAAACATCTTCTACTATCTGTTATTTTTGTTTTCAATTAGACAGATTGATATTTCATTTCTAGAATATATACAGATTAAATAATAGTTTCACTATTGTTTAAAAAAATCAATTAATATTCGATTTTCGCGGATTTAGATTAAAATTCGTATTGTGTACATATTATATATATATTAGAAATAGAATCAGTTGTATATATTGTACATATAATAAGTAGAGTTATTTTATAAATATTAGTCAGTTAAACTGTGAATATATATTAGATCTATATATAGTTTTTAGTGATTGTTTTTCACCAAGTTATTGCATTTTCTTTAGTTTAGTTTTTTTTTCTTTCTTTAGGACTTAGATCGGCCAATGGAGCCGTTAAACCCATCGGAGTGGATTAATCCAAACGGCTTGGGTTAATTAGACAACCTCGGACCAGATTCACTCCTCCAATTGACGAGCTGTCAATTTCACCCATCAACAGGTCCCTCCTACTTTCTTATTGGAGTGGTTCTTGAACTATTTGGTGCCCTGCATATCCAAGGACGTAGGAAATTATAGAGTGTTTTCAGAAGAGGAGGCGATTATGAGAGCCCAACAGTTTGAACTGATCTACTCTCAGTCCGACATGCTCTATGAGATCTTGTCAAATATGCCTCTGTCTACTCTTGATAAGGCCAAGAAAAAGTATGGGACCCACGTCGATGGCATTGTGGGTGCAACACAAAGAAATTCCACGAACATGTTGTCTAATCAGTTTCAACAATTGTTGATACAACAGACTGTGGCCAGCCAGACTCAGAGTTTGACTGTTCCCCCTACCCAGATGTCAGATGTACATACTGTGTAGTTGATGAATCCCAAGGCCAACCAAGAGACCGAGGGAAAGAAGAAATAAATAAATAAGAAGGGTAAAGGGGATGAAAATGATACCAATAATTTTGGTAGGGGGAAAACGGAGAAGAAGAAGTCAAATTATCCGTTTAATCTCTGCACAGAAGACCACCCGACTCACCTATTCCCTTTAATTGCAAAATCTTAAGGTATTGGTGTAAAAAAATACACAAGGGAAAAACATGGATCAAGATTTCATATCTACAAGCATGGTAGGGACAGTTAGGGACCCCCTGCACCTACCAATAACAATCCAATATTTACATGATGAATGTCAAAGCTCATTTAGTGACCAGGGCCCGAGACTACGAAATGTGAAAATCTACCGAGAAGGGAAAGGAAGCCACCAACCCATCAAATCCTCTCCAAATTGAGAAGGCAGTGGGAGAAACAATGATTCACATCCCTAAAGGTTCATTTAAGAAGGCTTCTCATAATCCAGATGTGAGGGCCACACACAACTACTCTATTGTAGAAGGTTTGGCACATACCCCTTGCATGATGTCCTCTCTAGAAGTCCTCCAGATTTTCCCCTCACAAAGAAAATATCTATTGTTTTCCTTGGGAGTGACAAAGACTTGTAACCCAAGAGAAATTGTTTTCTATCCAACCAACTTAAAACCACATCTTCCTCACCATGTTTCCTTTCAGATAGTAGTGGCTTAAACCATGAAATATTTTAAATGGAATATTTTCCGCGCAGTGGTTGATGAGGGTTCCTCGACTTGCGTGATGTTGTTGGCATGTTGGAAGGCCATTGGCCAGCCTGAGTTGTCTCCGTCGCCTACTTTTATTATGACATTTGAAGATTGTTCATTTAGACCACATAGAATAATTCCTTCCTTCATTGTTCAGTTGGGAGGTAAAATTGTGTGTATCAAAGTTGAAGTGGTCGATGTGCTTCTTAACTACAAGTTGTTGTTAGGAAGAAGTTGGACTTATGCGATGCATGCAGTGGTTGCTATGGGTTTTCAGGTCTTATGCTTTTTTCATGAGGGTTGGATTGTGACCATCGATCATTTGTCCTTCTCTCGTCTTGACCCTTCATCGGGGGCTTCCATGGTCCCGATTATTGATAATCCAAATCCCAGCACTGTCAACTTAGGTGTCGGTTTGTTTTTGTCATTGATGGGAACCTTTGATTTCGAACAAGATAATTTTATGATATGTGTAATTTACCTTCCCCATCGGCCTCGATGGAAGGGATATGGAATCATGGCATGGCCATGCTCTTATCCGTGGATGAGGTTGTGTACATCATTGTCCAACAAAGTTCGAACAACCCCGATCCGGCTCCCTCGTAGGAGGTAGATCCAGTTCTCAAGCCTATTTGGGCTTAAGGTTCTCTTGCCACTCAATATCCTTTAGACTTGGTATTTCCCTCTAATGAGACGATCCTCGAGGAAATGATTGGTCTCGATAGACCTTGGTATGATATACATCATATATCTTAATTCCTTCTCGAGCTAATGAGATTAGAGGCGGGATAATTTGTTTTGATCGTGAATGGAGAAAATCCTTGTCCTATCAATCCTCTTTCTATGGATGGATTTTGCGCCTAGGGTAAAATGGAAATAATTGATACAATGATTCCAATTGATATCTCCAAAAACCTAGCATTTTTTATAATTTTTTCTTCAGAGTGGATTTCTCCCTAAGAGATTCCAACTTACACTGAGTTATTCAAATAATTTCGTGATGTTTTTTCCTAGTCTTACAAGGAAATTCCAGTCATCGACCCATGAATTGTCGAGCATGAAATCACAACCTATCTTGATGCCAAACCGGTCCAACAGAATATTCATCTGGTAAATCATCGAAAAGTGACAACAATTAAGGAAAAAGTAGAAAAACTACTCAAAGATGGTTTTATCTACCCCGTATAATTGATGGAATGGGTGTCAAACCCAGTTCCAGTTAATAAGAAACAAGGCATGATTCACATTTCTATGGACTTTAGTGATTTGAATAAGACTTGTCAAAAATACAATTTCCCTACCTCGTTTATCATTCAAATTGTTGATGAATGTGCAGGTTGTTAGGTATTTTCATTCATGGACCATTTTTTTGGATACAATCATATTGAAATCAAACCTGAGGACCAACATAAAAAAACTTTTATTTTTCCTTCAGGTACCTTTGTGTATCGTAAGAGCCTTTTTTCCCTAAGAATTTTGGAGCTACCTTTCAACAGTCCATGTTGTTCACTTTTCATGACCTCAAACACATAGTCAAGGTGTACCTTGTTGATCTAGCATCACATTCTCGCAAGAGATCTTTTCATCCCACCTATCTATGTCTAATCTTTGAGAGATGTCATTATTATCAGATTCACTTGAATCCTAACAAGTGCAGGTTTTGCGTGACATCATGTCTTCTTTTAGGTTTTATTGTATCAACCACAAGGATCATGGTCGATCCTCTCAAGGTTTAGGCAATAGTTCAATTGCCTCCCCCATGAACGATACCCCAGCTTCAGAGCTTATAGGGGAAATCGATTTTTCTTTAGCGTTTTGTCACAAATTACGCCGATATCACTAAAGTTTTTATGCGTATTTTGAAGATAGGGGTCCCATTATGTTGGGATGAAGCTTCTCAATGCTCCTTTGAAGCATTGAAACATGCCTTGATGTGTGCCCCTCTACTTTGGCCTCCTGATTATAACAGATATTTCTTGTTGTACTTGGATGTTGTTGAGTCGACCATCGACATGGTCTTGGTTCAAGAATATGATCTGCTCAAAGAGCACGTTATATATTACCTTAGACGAGGCCTGGTTTGACCGGAAATCGACTAATCTCACGTTGAGAAACTTTCTTTGGTGGTTGTCCATGTTGTCCAATGGTTTCGTCACTACATTTTACTTCACAAGACCCTCTTCATAGTCCCCGCAAACCTTTTCCAATATCTGTTAACAGGATGGGTCATCGGTAGAATGATTAGTAGATGGATAGTCATATTACAGGAATTTGACTTGGATTTTGTTTCTGCGAAATCCAAAAATTCGTTGGTATTTGTCGAACTCATATCAGAACTTTCGATCGAGTCTAGTGAGATATCATGCCTGACGAATCACCTATTAATGGAGATATTTTTATAATTGCATATTTAGACCCCTGGTATGGAGATACACTTTCATATCTTCAGGATTTGAAGTTCCCCATCTCTTCTTCCCATGATGAGCATCGAAAAATTTGACATCATCAATGAAACTATCTTATCGTCAATGACACTTTGCATAATTGAGGTGTATATTGCATTCTTCAGTGATGCCTTACACATGGAGAATCATAGATCGTTTTGAATGACTATCACAACGAAGCATATGGAAGTCATTTTTCTAGGTTGGAAACAACCCAAAATATTATATGTGCATGTTACATTTTTCCCTCGTTAATAAAGGATTGTGTAGAGGTGGTCAAGAACTTCCACCTGCACTAGATCTTCTATCAAAATATGTTGGCACATCCTGTTCCTATGTTTCCAGTCATTGTTGTTGGTCCTTTCACCCAGTGGGGGATTGACTTTACTACATGTCACTCGGCCTCAACTAGGGGGCATCATTACATCATCATAGTAGTAGACTACTTCACGAAGTGGGCCGAAGCTATGCCATTGTTTAGCAATGATGAAGAAACTATGTCTCTTTTCATATTTAATTAGATAGTCGCAAGGTTCAATATCCCGAAGGAGATTGTCACTGACCATGGTAGTCACTTCCAAAATAAAATGATGATTGCTTTAACATCAAAGCTCAGTTTTAAACTAGAACATTTGTCATATTATTACCCACAAGAGAATGGTCAGGTTGAAGCTGTGAATAAGTCTCTCAAGACTATTGTTAAGCAGATGATCAATTATACCAAGTCAAATTGGAATTTGATGTTATATTCAATGTTGTGGGACTACCAAATTTTTGTGAAGACTTCCTCTGATTTTTCACCTTTTCAACTCATATATGGGATGGAAGAAGTATTACCTATTGAGTTTCAGATTCCTTCTTTAAAGTTTGTAATGGAGTTACTATCGTACACTTCACCTCTTGAGGAATGCCTTCTATATCTCAAGCAACTCGATGAGAAGCGTTGTGATGCAGACTTAGCCAATGAGGCTCATAATAAATGAGTCAAGTGTCATTACAATCAGTCTGTTCATCCTCGTATTCTTTTTTAGGGTGATCTTGTCTTGGTCTATGATCAAGACAAAGATTCCCTGGGGGCGGGAAAGTTTAAACCCATGTGGTTCACACCTTTCGTTGTGAAAGAGGTCTTGGAGAAGGGCTCTTACCATCTGGTTGATTTTGAGGGAGATGACTTAGCGGAGACTATAAATGGGATCTACCTTAAGAAGTAGTACTCTTAGGTTGGTCATCTGGGTGACTTCTTGTATATATGTATAGCTTCTTATACATTTTTTGTATTTTTGTTTTGTGGACGTGTAGTTATTTATGTCTTGTTTTTCACTGTGGCAGATGCTAAGTGAATCAGAGGTTTATTTTGGGTTCACGGAGGGTGCCAGTGGAAACACTCGGAGCATTTCTTCCACATCTTGGGTGATGTTCAAGCTTGGAGGACATTTGTTATCTTTTGGAGGTATTTGTCTAGGAGATGCTACAAACAATGTTGTCGAGTACATCATAGTGATAGAATTTCTTCATGACACTTTGTCACATGGAATTTCTCGCCTGTGAGTCTACCTCGATGCTCATTTGGTTGTGTCCTATTTAAATGGGGTTGACAACGTTTATGATCTCATTCTACACCGACGATTCCTTAGGGTGCATATCTTAGAACGAGATTTCTATTACATTACATATATCCATGCTCCTAGGATATTTAATCATCTAACATATACTCTATCTAATCAAGTTTTAGATTGTCATGTTGCTCACATGTAAAAGAAAAAGCACACACATACACATGTAAATACATTTGTAAAAAATTTCATCTATAAGACAAGAAACATGTGTGTCCAAAAAATAGTGTCATGAGTACATAGGTGGGCATGAAATCCTAAAAAATGATTAGTCTGCATGGTTGGGCTTATGCCCTCAAAAAATACATATGGTAGAAAAGTTCCCTCGGCACATCAATGATCTAATGCTATCTAAGGACGAGGCTTATTGTCCCCGCTATAGTGTACAACAACATTAACCAAATGACAAAACAACTTGACCCAAGTCCAAGACACCCCTACTACATGTGGCTGCATAGTCGAGGGGAGATCCTCGATCTTGGCCATAGGAACAACATGAGTGAGAAGAGTGAGGTTGCACTCAACCCGTTGCAAGACTCTGTCAGCCTCTCTGGTTGGGGGTCCCCCTGCAACTAATGTTCCTCCTGTTGCTATTGATCCTACCTCAGGTCAAGGACATCGTCGAGTCCTGGTGAAGTCTGCTGGTCAGACATGCCCCACATTTGTACATAACAGATACATGAGTCAGTACTCTATGCACGCATAAAAAGGACATATATGAAAATCAAAAATTAAATAAACTTTAAAATATATGTTACCTATATTGCCTCTCTCCTCGCAGGGAGGAACAGGCATGTTCAGGTCTCTAGTGAAGTTGATCCATGCATATGGGTAATCCTTCATCACTGGGATTTGATGTGCCCACTGGTAAAAAAAATTATCATCAAAGGCCTCTATGGTCCTCCCTCCACCCTGTCAAGGCAGCAACGCTACCCACCTGCTCACTTTTGGGAAGGAGGCTACATGCCCATGTACTGTCTCTTTGGGACTGAGACTGGGAACCCTCTCAAATAAGAAGGAGCACATGATAGTACCAAACCCGAAGTTCTTGTTGGTACGCCTCCGACACTTTGCAAGCTATCTCTTCATGCATATTAGCATGGTAGTACTCTAGTTAAAAATGGTGGCCTCCAAACACTGAATGCCACAATGAATATGTACCCGAGAGGCCTGGTGAAGGGCTGCAGATCTAGTAATTTGCCCAATAAAAAGTAATATCACATGAAAATATAGGCTGGTGATGTTGTGGATTGGCACCTAATAACCTACCTTCTCAATGTTGGCCTCACAATACATATGTATGTAGTCCTCGATGTTGAAAGGCCCTGGAGGAAAATTCCTCAAGTTAATTGGTTCCCCTCTTCTCGAGAGGTCAGTCAAGAAGTAAATATCCTCTATGGTTGGGGTCAATGATTGACCCTCTAGCATGAAGGCCTCAGCATCAGGATGCCAATACTCCACAAGAGAATTGAGCAGCCTCGGTTGTGACCTCTTAAACGGGGATTGGAAGAAATTCCATAACCCTCACTATTTTAGTGTGACAATGGCTACAGGGTCCTCCTCGACCAGGATGTTGAGCTCCTCATGTTATCTCTCTCTCAAGTGAACATACATCATGTTACATGGAAAAATAGAGAGAATTCAACACTTAATTTTTATTTTTTCAAAGTGCTAGAAGGTGTACGCGGGTTGCTTTGTACACAGTCACATATGTATGTGAGTTGTTTAGTCTTCTTTCTAAGTACATACGTAGGCTAGCCTTGGAAATCCCACATACACGCAGGGCCACTCTTTTTACAAGAGTGTGCCCCCTCCAAACACAAAATTAAAGATAAGAGAAGGAATTTAATTACAAGTGTAGATGTTTTGTACTTACTTGGTCCAAACAAAAGGTCATTTTGTCCATTGAAGCTCCCAAAATCCACTCTTTTAGCAAAGGGGTATTTTCTCCTTTTGGTTGATTTTCAAATTGCAATGGTAAAAATGAGTTGTCTAGTTCTATTTATAGACATTTTTGGCTCTTTTTTCCCCTTTTTGACCACCTTTGTATTTTTTCTTGGCTTGGTGATCACCCATTTTCACTTCAGAGTTTTCTATTGGTCATTCTGATACTCTTTTTCTTTTGGTTTGATAATTTTTGGGATGGGTCACATTTTTTGGTATCCTTTGGAAAAAGTCATTTTTTTCAACTTTTTGTATATAAGTTAGGATCTCATTCCCACTTTTTGCATCTTGTTGTCATTTTCTCTTTTCCATAGGATCGAACCCATTGAAGTGTGACATAGAACCTTCATTTCTTTTTAGAAGTGTCGTAATTAGGTGGTAGAGCCTACCTTTACATGGATTCCCTAGGTATATCCTTGTTGCATTTTTGGCATCCATGCTGTCAGTAATGACTATATGCTTGGGAGTATTTGTTAGTCCTGTCGTGATTACAAAATTAAGCCTCATCCTTTTGTTAATCATCATCCTAGGCCTTACCCTCGGGACTCCCTAAAGAGCATGATTTGTTGTCTTTCAAGCTCGCTTTGAAATATGAAAGAAACATCAAACGAGACTGTATTTATTCTTATCAATATTGTCTGTATTAACTAAGAAATGTAGACCCCTAGAGGTTCTTTAAGCCCTCTTCAAACTCTCTAAAAATGAAAAGATTTTTGAGCTATCTGGTTTCCCTTCACGCTCGCCAAACTAAAATTTGATGGAACATCTGTTTGGCAGTAGTTTATCACTTTTTTGGTCCGAATGGCTAATTTTATGAATAAAGGTATGCTCTAGGAAGTTCAATTCTCTAGAAGAGTATTCTCAGGTGTAAGTTTAACCCTTTTTCGGTCCTGAGAGACTAAATATTCAAAAGAAGGAACATTCTTCTTGGATTTGGTTTATCACCTTTTTCGTGCCTTGGAGATTACTTACGAAAAAGGAACCCCCCAAAAGTCCATAGTTAATCTCTTTTCAGACTACCTAAAATTGAAAAGTTCGTTGAGTGACCTTGTTCCTTCACACTCATTAAATTGGTACAGAAGAACATCTATTGGCATGATTTTAACCCTTTTTCCAGCAAATAGATTATAGCATAAAAAGGTATGCCTTGGGATATTCATCTCATTGGGAGAGTTCTCCTTAGTTACTTTTATACTTTTTCAGGCTAAGGAGACTAAACTCAGAAAGAGGTTGTGAGTCAATAGTTAAGCACTTTTCAGACTCCTTAAAATTGAAAATATTGTCAAGTGATCTTGTCTTTGTCACACTCGTTAAAATGGTTTTGAATAGATGTCTTTTCGGTGTAAGTTTAACCCTTTTTCAAATCGACAAGACTACCTCCGAAAAAGGTACTCCCTGGAGTCTTCTTTTGTGTTTTTTTAGACTCTCTAAACGTGAAAAAACTACAGAGCTTACTTTATCTGGGCTCATTAAAACATTACATGGAAGGGGTCTCATTGTGTCATGCTTAATCGCATTGCAGGTCTCATCTTTGTGTATTTAGCCTAATGTCAGCTCCATGTTTCTCTCAATTGAACCTTTGAAGAATTCCTTATACACAAGCCTTTGAACACTTATTTCCTCTCTGACTTGACACCTTGACCCATGGAGGGATTTTCCTCGAGTGTCCTTATCCTGCACATGTATCCTTGCCCTGAGAATTAGTATGTTCCATGTGCTTGGAACCGGTTTTCTTTTCCTTGACACTCGTTCCACCTTTGTAACGTAGCACTATTTTATTCTTTTTCAAGATATTTAAAAATTGAAAAAGACAAAAAAATCAAATATTCCAAAAAGAGGGGACGAGAAATATACATTATTTTTCGGCAACAAAGATAGTCTCCCTTGGACAAAGCGCATCATTCCATTTCTTCATCAAGCATTGGGATCTATTATGACCTTAGGAATTTGTTCTCTCTACATAGAGTTGTGTCCTCCTCCATTTGGTTACTCTTCCAAACATATGGAGAGTTTGTGTTGCCTCCTTCATCACAAAATTATGTCAATGTCATACTTATTGATTCTGATAATTTGTCGTGATTTTGTCCAAGAAAAGTTTCACTCAACCTGAGTCATCCTTTCTATAGTTTACATCTTAACTTCCATAATTCAGCCATCCCTAGAGTCAATTCAAGTTGAGATTTGAAATTGACCAAGTTCTCTGCCTGATCATTGAGATCCTCCTGCGTTTTTTCAATGGATTGTCGAAGACCTCAGGGTAGTGAGTTATACACTCCCATTATAATCCTACCTGATTTTTTAATATACTGAAGTTGTTGCTTGAGTTATGAATACTTCATCACCAGCTGCAAGCATCACTAGATTCTTGAAGATACATACTATGCTTATATATCTTTGACTGATTTTGACATGTAGATATGATGTGTATTTTTCACGACTACACTTTATATAGTTATATGACATGGATATGCAGTGTATTTGATTGGCAACCATGATTCAATTCATCCCAAGCATTAGTATTCCTGCCTCAGAGAGACAATTTTTGTTTTGTAGATGGCACCTCCCGAACTCAAGTCCCGAGCTTACTCAATTTTGGGCATTGGTGAAGATGTTGTAATGTATTTAAGACATCATTTTCTCTTCTGACCTCATACATTAGGGGGCATTTTTTATAGCCCTAAAACTCCCTACTCATTCATACATGGCATTGGTCCTCTTACTTGCTTAATTTTCCAAATCACTTCTCATAAACTCTACTTAAAAAACAAATATTTAGAGAATGTATGTTCCCTGCACCACTATAGTCTATGTACATATGTTTGTTGCATGCTAGAAAACCTATGTACATACACTTGTTTCACAATACACAACCAACATATACTTCCAAAAGTTGCAAAAATTAAAAAGTTGTAAGGAATTTGGTGGAATTCACGAGCTATTGGAGGTTTCCCAACCAATTCACCTTCTATAGCCTATCCCCCAACCAAATAACCATCATTTTGTCAAATAAAAGGAGGTTTTTGGGTCTCATTTCATAACTAAGCATAAGAACAATGAAACTCTGTACAATTTCACCTCCCTTCCTTTCCCAAGCATTTGCTACATTTTGTGATTTACTACCTCAACACTCCCTCTTCGGCCCATTGTCTTCCATCCAATCCATTCCCTTTAATTTAGGTGATAAGTATATTGTGAGAAGAGGCTTATTAAAGGTGTACTTGGAGAATTGTAAAGAGGATCCCAGACTAGGTTCGTGGAATGGTGGCTGACAAGGATTGTAAGTTTCAATCTTTTTTTGATGAATAAAAGAATATCTTTTCTTTGTACCAAATGATGATGTTTTGTGTATTTTCTTTGATTTATAAATAAAATTTGATATCTAACCCTAATTTATGAATATAAATATCATGTTTGTAGTTCTTGTTTTCCTATTTTTGGATGCAGGTCATCCTTGGGAGGAGACTTGCAGTCTTTGGAACTACCGAGCTTGAGGAGATCATCACCAGACGTGGGATAAAAGTTATAGTTACCAATATTCTCTTCTATGTATTTTTGTTCATTGACTTTGGTATGTTTGGGGTAGTGTAGAAACTAGGTTGACTTTTATATGGCCATTTTATCTGTCTATATCTTAAACCCTAGTATAGTTATAGGGGGGTTTTCCCGCTAGTAGGCATATATTATTCAGTGATGAGATCTAATGGTATATTTTATGGTCTTCATGTACATGGTTGATGTGAATTTCTGGCACATGGTGTGGCATATTATGTACATGGTTGATGGTTTTTTCATGATTCATTGCTGACATATATTTTTCTTCATAATTGATGCATGAGATAGTATGTATGATTGGCATACACTTAATGTATGGTATGGCACGAGTTTAGATGATTGATGAATGGATACTTCCAAGGATCATCATAGGAAGAGAAGATCATTCTTGAATAGTTGATCTATGTTCTAGTTGAGAAACATCATTTATATATTGCAGTGGTAGCATATTATTCATCTTGCAGAGAAGATAGGGGGGATATACCCACAGGGGGAGTTATTATTCTTCCCATAATTGGTTATAGATGTATGATTCTGGGTGGAAAGAGGATAGAGATGATTGGAAGCCATGTTACTAGAATTTCATCATAGTGATATCCTTTCTAAAAAGGGGAGAACTTTATCAGATGCATGGAGAGAATACCACATGAAAGTGCATCCATGAGGAGTAGCCTCAGGGATATTTCAGTTAGGGGGAGCATCCCCAAAGAGATATAGCCTTTTAGATTGATTTCAAAGGGGGAGAGATAGTCACATTGATGTGGTGAGATGAATATTTATGAGGAGCATTTCCATGTATACATTTTTCCATCAATGATTGGTGTTGACATCAATGCCAAAGGGGGGGATTGTTGTACTATGTTGTCACTGATGTCAAAGGATTGATGTTAAAGGGTTGATTTTAAGTATTTTATTCGTAATATGTTTTTATCATTGATATCATTGATGTATTGATTGTTGGATCATGTGGTCATGGATGTAATTGATGTTAGAAGGATGATGTCATGAGGTATCATAGTGATGTGTTGTCATTAATATAAAGGTTGATCATTGGTGTATCATCATTGTCATGTCATGGTTGATAGGAAGTACCAAATGGATGAAATCCAAAGTGGTCCCCTTATGGTGAAATCCCTCATGGGAAGAATCTTTGTGAAGCCCAAATGGTTAAGTGGTTTGGTAGCCCCAATAATTTAGAGTTTGATTGAGGAATAATGTAATGAATATCAGTGAATTTACAAGTGAGACTATTCTATATGCATATTACATGTCATGCCATTTCCATTGATATGTGGAACATCACATAACTCCTCACGATTAGAGATTTATGGCCATGTGAAGTTGGAGAACCCTCATGAGCTATCTAAAAGCCCCTAGAATGTCAAAGAAGTCAAGAAGTTCAAAGACATAAAATTATTCTAGAAGCTTCTAGAAGAAGTTGACAATTCAAAGAGGTTAGTTATGGGTTAAGTGGTTGAAACAAAAAAACAATTAGAAATAAATTAGTTTCAACTAGAAGTGGGTTAGCCCCAAAAGAAGGAAGTTGGTAAGATGATAATCCCTAAAGGAAGCTACTTGTAGAAGTCTAAATAAAAGAGCAAGGGTCTCTTATGTGAATGAATCTAGTGAGCATATTGAAGATCAATTTTTTGTGAAGGGTTCATTGAAGGTACTCATGGAAGCATCAAACATTATGCAAGTTTGAGGAATCAAGGAAGTTTGATGGTGAATGTTTCATAGGTTAATAAAACCCTAGTTTTCTGAAGTAGTACGCAAGTTGTAGTGGGATATAATGCATACATACATGGGATACAAAAATCCAGGGCTCATACACACGTGATCGGAAGAGAGGAAAGGTCTTGTACATATGTAAAGAGTCTTGGAAGATTGAGTAGATGTTGGTGCCAGGTATCTGAAGTCTGAGGAAAGTTCCCAGGATACCAGTCTATTAATGCTGCCACTTTTATTTTCAGTTAGAGTTGGTTCTAAGTCACGTTGCGACCCATGTGTCCAAACATGTGAAGTCAGGTACATAACACTATGAGGTCTAGGTCAGAAAATGGTTGATTGGCCCTTGGAAATGGGAAGGGATGTCAGTGTCGAAACTTGTATAAGCGGTACAGGTATGTCTTTTCCAAAGATTCGAATCATGTTGAGAAACCAGTCTCTACATGCCTAGGTAGAGTCAAGTAGTTAATGGAGGTTGCATTGGCAAGTACAACATGTTATTCTCAGTATATCATGAAGGTTGAAGGAATGAAAAATTGCAGCACTCATATCATGCATGCTCAACAAGCCTTATCACATGTATCCTACACGTGGGGATTTTCCATGGAAAACCTGCAACTCGACTCAAAACATCTCTTCGCCATGAATTCACTATCCTCTAGCATGATTCATTCTCCTATCCAACTCGTTATAAATCTCGGATGCTCAACATTCTTTCTAGTTGTAGAACCAGGCCCAAACTCTATTTACAATTTCCCTTGCCAGTCCAGTTTGTTCAAAACTCTCGCCTTGCACATTTGTTGGATATACTGTGTGGAATATAGACTATTCACCCCATGGTGACCTCTCAAAGTGTAAGGAAAGGTGCATGTAGCAGTATAATTGCAATATCCAAGCCCCAAAATCACTGGGAGTCGTTCTCACCCGCAACAGGCATTCCCAAGGATGTGAAAGGAGTTATTCCTTTACCCGCAAAGAAGACCATATCAAACTGCATAGAACCTGCAGCGGAGGGTTTTACAGAGGAAGGGAAGACGATAGAAGCCTAATCTCCTCAGCATCAAATGCCTTGGAGGAGGGGCAGGTTGAGGAAGAACAAGGAAGCTATGGAAGATCAATTTCCAGAAAAGTTGCTTGCCAGATCAAAGGCTGAAGAACTACTCATGTGCGCCATACGGCTAGATTCTGCTAGAGGATTAAGCCGCGAAGACAAGAGAAGAAAAAGGAAAGAGGATATCACAGGACTGAATGATCAATATCCATCTCAACAATTGAAGCAGGAAAGGCTGGCCATAGCTAAAATCTATCAGGAAAACATGAAGTTGCAGCAGCAGCTAGCGACAAAGATCATGGAAGTGTCAGCAGCGTAGGGTACCAAGGGAAACGTGGAATGTCTAAAAAGACATATCAGAGAGGTGAAAGACACCATTCTATAGCTGGTAGAATAACAAAGACTAACAGAAGAAAGACATACAGAGTATTCTAGAGAATATAAAGCGGCCGGGAAAGAGGCTCGCATGGCTCTCGCTAGCATGTAGAAAAAACAAGCCTAGATGATGCTCATCTCTGCATTTGCAAACACAAGATGAATCTTGGTAGTTTTGAAGGAAACATTTCCCCAAAGCACCCTACCTTTTTTATAATGGTCGTGATAATCAAACAACCACCACCACGTACATTTTCCAGCAAATGAATGTGCAACATAAATCAAAGTTGTTATAAGAAGATAGAAAGTTCCTGACAGACACCTATTCACTCAGACACATGATCAAAGGGATACAATGACACATATTTTTTCATATCGAGACCTGACAGATGATCAGATCCTTGTGGAAGATTTGAGGACGGTCATGGATAAAAGGACATGATTATTGCCTATTTTTGGGCATCACCATGTGAAGAGTCTCTAGTGCATGCTACTCAGTTTTCCTAGTTTTAGGGTTAGTAGTTAAAAAGCAAGGTAGCCCAAGTGGTGCCCTCATTTATATATTTCATCTTTTCGATGTAATCCAAGTTGGTTGGAAAATTTAGTACATGACAACTATTGTATGTAATTTGAGTTTTTGACCGAAATTTAAAGCAAAGGTCATGTAGCTTGATGAAAATATTCTAGTTGTAGTAGTTGGATGTATTGTGCTTCTTCCTTGCATATGTCATTCCTGTCATATTTATTCATCTATTTTTCTATCTATTTCAGAATGAATTTTCGAACCTATGGACTCGCTGCGCAACACCCCTTGTTCGTGCCACTTAGAAAAAACATTTTAATTTAACAAGTTAACTCTGAATTCACCCGTAGCGGTGCTTCGAGTTAATTTTTGTGTTTTTCTCCCACCTCACATTATAGTTTTTCACTAAAGGTTGTTACTCACCTAGCCTTATCCTCTCAAGTTTAGTCACTGAGTCATTTGTCTCTGTTATTTCCTCATATCGACTCCATATCCCAAGTCTTACTTTCTTGCACCAATATAACCAGAACCCATTATATCAAAGGTGTTAAATCTAGACACTTCTTTCAAACCCATATCTTGTGCAGAGACTGCACCTCCCGAGAGAGCGTTCTCCAGATCCGAAAGGCTATTTTTGGGTCTCAAAGTTGGTTCAAAAAGTTACCTTCATTGGTTTTCTATCAACTGAACAGATTTATAGAGTGATAACATTCTGGTGTTGTTGTCGGGGATGAAATTGAATAGATTTTCCTTGGGAGAACAACTAATGTTTCAGTTTGACCCCTAAGGGTAACAGAGGGAAAAACATCCATATCGGTTGAAACCCTTACCCTAGAGACTCTAATATAAACAGACCCGTATATCCAAGTAGCACATTTCAGGAACCTGAGCTCCAAAGACGATTTATACCAGAGAAAATATTGACCCAAACCCCACAGAGCCTATGTATGACCCCGAGAAGATTCTTTGTAATAATATAGATCAAGTGTCAGACCCATTCTACTACCTAGACAAAAGTCAGTCCTTGCCCAAAGATGGTGTGCAGAGAATTGACGACCTTGAGTTTGATGCATTCTTCGAGCAAAATCTCTTTGGGTCTAAGTCAAAAACCAGTTTAGACGAGAATGTTTTCGATCCGAAGAAATTCCAAACCCTAGTATCAAATAATATCCATCAAAGTCTAAATCCTCCTAGGTCTATGGCTGCCAGATTATCTCCCCTCATCCTTCCAGCCCAATTACATGACTTGCCTCATAATTATAGCCAGAGAATTAGGCTCTACAATGCTAAGGGAAATGTTTCCGCTAAGAGGCACCTGGACTGGTTTAACAATTTCATCGTCCTGGAAGAGGTGGACTACGCAGATGAAAAAATGAGTCTATTTGCGCAGAGCCTTTCGGGATATGTAAGAAAATGGTTCAAATACCTCCCTCCTGTGAGCATCTTGGACTTCGTCGCATTCGATACATCATTCATAAATAAATGGGGGGACAAGAAAAACCTGTTGCAGATGCTAACACCATAAAATAATATGAAGAAAGCACCGTAAGAGATAGTGCAGGAATTCTCAGCTTGTTTCCTGAAGGTGTACAACTCCATCCCTGTGGAAGTCAAGCCTCCCCCCAGTGTTGCGCAGTTTTGCTATGCGGATTCCTTCGATAGTGATTTCACCCTATTGTTGAGGGAAAGAAGATCAGTGAGTCTAGATGCTATAATGAGCAACGCTATCGAAGTCAAAGTAAACATGATGGCATTGAGAAAAATAAAATTGAGGTTCATCTGAGGCGACAAGATACCCCAGGGGGATGCACAACCATCAACGTCGTGATTCTCAAACAAAAAAATTGACATTATGATGAAGACCATGGAGAAGTTGATGGAGAGAATGTCCATGGGAGACAGACCTATTTTCCAATAATAGAACGACCCACAACCCAGGAATCAGAACCTTAGAAGGGGTCAAATCCCTCAAATCAGATAGAGAGAACAGAAAGAGAAAAGGGATCATTGTGACCAACAAAAGAGACCTCCTTTCTAGAATAACTACACGGATGAGGATTTTGACCAGACGTTCGATGACCAGATGCATTTTTGCGATGACCAAAACCTGCGTGTGTTCTTGACAAACATCGAACATGATAGGTATATGAGAAGAAACGAAGACTTCATGTCAAAGACCGATGATGATATGATACTTGAAACATATGATGCATCGTCTTTGGAGATAGAATAGTTTAGGAAATACTATTAAAACACCATCATGCAGTTCCAGAATAAGTACAACCTCCAGAGAAAAGACGTGTCTACCGAGTCACAACAAACGAACCCCATAAGGAAGCCTCCAGTGGACACCCCTACCACAAGCCAACCAAGGTCGGACAACATGATCAAGGACACAATAGAGAAAGCTAAGTCGAAGGAGGAGGTCCCCAAGAAAGCTCCAGAGACAGGACGGGATGCAAGCGGAAAAGAGGTAGAGAGAACCTATCTTCCTTTCAATTTTGAACATGAGATGGCCAAAATAAAAATCTATGTCCTATTCAATGAACTTATTAGAAAGGGAGAGTATCGGGAGCAAATCATTAAAGTGATGAAAATGGGGGGTAAACCTGATACTCTGAATATTCAAGATGATCACCCCATTATCCTTTTTGGTCTGCGCATTGAAGACACAAGTGATAATGAAGACGTCCCTCCATTCTATGTCAGTCTGAAAGTCCATGACATGACCCTGCATAACGCCATGCTAGATTCTGGTGCGTCGCACAACCTCATGCCAAAGTTGATCATGGATGAACTAGGTTTGGATGTCACCATCCCATACAAATACCTTTTCTCCTTTGATTCGAGGAAATTCAAGTATTTGGGCCTTATCAAAGACTAAGTTGTTTCGTTGGCTCAAATCTCCACTAAGAACATGGTCATGGACGTAGTCATTGCAGAAATAACCCAAAAGTTTGGCATGTTGCAATCAAGGTCGTGGCCTGTGAAGTTGAAGGGAACTTTTCATATAGATATGTCATATGCCACCATCCTTGTTTTTGGCCATGACAGAAGCCTGTACAGAGAAGTGTTGCTGAAATACATGGTAAGAAGCAAGATGCAGCCAAAAAATCATCCTATATATGCAATCAACACCGAGGTGGGATCTTCTATATTCTATAATGACCTTGTTGATGGGCGAAATTGACCGTCCATCAACTGAGAGAGTGGAGCCGGTTCGGGGTTGTCTAATAACCCAAGCCGTTTCGAATGAACCACCCTGACGAGTTTAACGGCTCCGTTGGCCGCTCTAAGGTCCTAAGAAAACCAAAGAGAAAACTAATCTAAACTAACTAATCTATCTAAAACAAATAAAACTAACTAAACTAACTAAAACTAATAAAACAAACTAAAACTAAATAAAACAAACTAACTAAAACTAAATACAAGAAACCAAACTAACTAACAATAAATAAAAACAAACTAATACACTACTCTAATTAAAACAAACTACTAAATTAAACTAAAACTAAATATAAACTACTCTAACTATTCTATATACAAACTACTAATTACTATTACACTAATTCTAATAATTAATCATCTAATTACTAATTGAATTACAACTTATTCACAAATATACAATATCTACAACTTGCAGATTTGAATAAAACCTGTAAAACTCATCTGATTTCTTCCCTAAGATAGTGAGATATTTTTTGATTTTTATAAATAAGAAATGAAACTTAATGAAATTAAACAATCTAATATATTAAACATATATATCTAACTAAAAATACTAACAAATATACTAAACAAATAAATGACAAACTGACCTAGAAACGCTCCAAATTTGTCCTATGTATGATGACTTCGAAGCTGGTCGGAGGAAGGAAACTCACACCGGTTAATCCAGAAGCTTTTCGTAAACGATAGGCTGTGTTGCTCTTTCAGTTTATTTACAGGACAAACAAGACATAAAAAATCATAACAATTATGTGATTTATAAGTCTCTGCAATAAGGGAAACTTGTTATGCAAAAACTTATACTTAATAATCCAATTAGTGAAGAAGAGAAATCTGTCATTCACAAACTGAATCAAGTAACTGCTATGTTTTCTAAATGCTGAAAGAAATCAGATATGGATAATATTGATTAAATTATATCATTTGAAAAAGATTAAGATAGCTAAAGTAGTCATTAACCAGATACAAATTGATATACATAACATGAAAAAAAATATTGATATCATGAGAAGCTAAAGCTGTAACAAAACACCAAATTCTGCCTCAGTCTGTATTAAAATTCCATATCCTTGTTCTCCCACTAATGAGGATGATTATTATTACAAAAATGATAGGTATTTATAAGTCTCTCCATAGGGTAAAACCTCCCTGTGGATAATATCAAACTGTTTTACATAATTTGGGAGATATTCCAAAATCAACTAAACTAGGAAACTAAAATGACATCAGAATATTTCAAATATCCCTTAACTGCTCATCAAATCCACTGCAATTTCAAATTCATCTGCAATAGACCAAAAATAACAAGTTAGAAAGATATTTTATTAACAAAACAATAAAAATATAATCTTACAGACTTAGCTACAGAATCATCTGATTCTGTAGCTAGTCTAAAATAGCATACAGGATCAGAATCCAAATCAAATCAAATCTTTTTAAAAGAATCAAATCCAATTTCCTTTCAATAAACATTTAAAACGAATCACTCAAGATTCAAATGATTTTATCATTTAATATTAAACATAATCTAAAGTGATTCAAACGAAAACAGGGGTAAGAATACTCTGTTTTTATTTTACCATAAAATCGGGTCAAATAGTAACAAGACTGTTTCATATCCAAATGAAATCAATAGTAATTCATATCGTATGTGATACGATCTAATCCAACACAACCATCATCCACTCATTATAACTATAATGGTATAACCACAGATTCATATCGTTCAATAAAATGTAAAGATAGAAAGACTGTTTCGCTTAGGTGTAAACGAAATCATACTTAACAGTATCAGCCCAACCAAATTCGTGATAGATCCTTGCACAGTCAACAGACAGGATCGTAATAGAATCAACAGAGATTACAATTGTAAAATGGGCAAATAATCAAAACAAATCACGACTGAGTTTAATTATAGAAACAAATCGTGAACCTGGATACAGCCAATTTCGTTCTTTCAAATCAAATTCAAACAACATATTCATTGCAATATGAATCAAACTGATAGCATAGTTGAGTAAACCAATGCGAATTAACCGGCTGGGTATAACCATTATGAATTGAATCTATTGGGCGAATGTGTACAGAATCACTTTGAAAATAATCCGAATTGTATTCCTGTTGATCGAAAGTCATATGGGAGATAAAATCTTAACAGTTAACCATTATTGCCAATCATATCGTATACATTATAACCAATTCGAATCGAAACTAGATTGTGTTCAAAATTGAAATACAAGAAACATCTTGTGTCTATAATAGATACAAACGACTTCAATCGACAGCAGAGCATCCAATTTAAGCTAAATCAAACCAATCAAATTCATACCACGATCAATCAAATCGAAGGAAATCCAATCGGGGCTAAACTGGGAAAACAAAATTCCATTTAGTCAAAGCATAGCTATGTATAGAATACATACAATGTAACAGAGCAAATCTACACTGTAATCAGAGCTATTCAAAACCAAATTCGAATTCGTTATATAAACAAGTGATAGACATACCTGTGTGATGCTTCTCAAACTATGCCAACTTAGAATTCACGACTGTTATAGCTGATTCCACATTTTTAAACAAGATGGAACCTGTCGTCCTTTGTTTCTTATCAGTGGCTTGCAACTTAGCCTTTTGAATGGTAATTCGTGCAACTTGGTCTTCCAAAGAGTGAATTCTAGGTTGTAGAATCGGGACATCAAGATAATATCTCTCTAACCACGAGTTGCATTGATCACAGGATGGCATTGTAGGTTGAGGTAGAGCAGGAGAGGGTTTGGATGAATGACCGGGGGCTTTGCAAGGCAGCTTAATGCCTGGGTAGTTAGGGTCATTTTGTAGGCAAGGGGGTAGGCTTGACACAAAGTCATATGAGGGTTCGACACACAAACCTTCCGAATAGGGGTATTCACTAGCCAAGAAATGCTCCACTTCCGAGTCGGAGTCTTCACTTAACACAATAGGGTCAGGATTGACAGGAGGTTTTAGCTTATTCCTCGCCATCTGAGAAATTAGACGGGGATTCTTTTTGCCTTTGGCGTTTGTAGTGGGTTTGGCTTTAGGATTTTTTCCCAAAGGCTTATCAGTCTCAGCGTTCTTAGTCACGGTGTGGGATAGGTCGATAGGTGAGTCAGGAAAGGGTTTAGGTAAAAGGATGTTGTAGGGTACTGGGGGTATAGCCTTGTCCTCGGTCACCACAGGTTTGTCTACTTGTGGAGGGTTCGAATCCTCAAAATCATTCCGAGCAAGGAAATTGCTCCAACAATCTCCTTGTAACCCCAAATGACAAACAACCATAATCTTAACCAGCCCATAATGAAAAAGGCTACTATCATCATGGTTCCTTTTGTATTTCTTTGACATTTTGAACAGGCTTCTATGCAAGTAATAGGGAATATTGAGCTGATAACCCATAAAAACCATAAGCAAACGAAGGTGGTGTAAGAAAACAAACCCGTATCGACCTTCGCAGGTGATAAACTATTTGATAATCATCAATAAATCATGCCAACGCTGTTTCAGCATGGTCATGGGCAAACCTCTATCACAGGAGCTAACCTTACGTGACTGGAAGAGCAGCGTCCAAGGGACCTCCTCTACCTTGCAATTCTTGGACCATCGTTGTCCAGTGGCAGGAAAACCCATAGCAAGACTGATAAATTGTTCGTCAATTTCCAATTGAACATCGTCGACCTTGGCTCGACAACCATCAAAGGTCATGGCGAATTGCCTAGCAACGCAGAGGTTAAAACCCTCGAATTTTTTGTATAAACGGGAGCCACCCATTGTCCTCGAGGTCCTTGCCAGCACTGTCGAACATCAATAGAGCCTGGATTCCATTCGGTTCATCTCGGACGACAGGGGCCATGGTGCGAGCACATGGTAAGGGTTTGGGTTGAAATCACCAACACACAGGAGCAGAGTCATTCGGTCTAACAACTATGAACGATCAAAGGGGAAGCATTAATGTGCGCATGCGAGGGTGGTGGAGTTATTCACCGCCATGCATAATAGTAATGGAAAAGTACAACCAACGAATTAATCCTTTGTTCAAACAATCATAGCATAGTTCAAAACCATATCATTTGGCCAACCAAAAACTCAAACGATGAGAGATATGCCAATGTGCAAATAACTATAGTTTTTCAAACCAATGTCATTCAACGTAAAATCAAACCCAAATGTTAACCACACGCTTATTGCATAAATGTGTAATCAAAAGTTTTTAAAACATTGTGACAATCGATTTCATAAAATTGACAAGCCAAGAGCTATAAAAATTTTAACATAAGGATCACATTATATATAAAAACAAAAATAATTCATGACCTTTATGCAATTC
>SNQJ01S0044507.1:11097-60876 GCA_010110895.2 Picea sitchensis | reverse complement strand
ATAGGAGACTAGGAGGTATAATTACAAATAATGTCTTAAAGCCGACATAATTAAAATAACATTACTAATCTAAATTACAACTAATGGCCTAAAGCCGACAAAAATAAAATATCATTACTAATCTAATATGCCCCAATTAAGGGGTAATGAGCCAATATTAGGGCTTAACATTTTAGGTGATGTTTTAAAAGATATTGCAATTTTAAGTTTGCCAAAAAATAATAGTGTTACTGCAAACACCTCTTTTTGATTCAGAAGTTGATTTTAAGATTTTGGTTGTAATGATACATGTTAAGGCCATTGTTTCAAATTAGTTGTAATTTAAACCTCTTATAAAATAAAAGGGTGTTATTTGTAACACCACTTTTTAATTTGAGGGTTGATTTTAAGATTTTGGTTGGAACGGTACCAGTTGTTAAGATCATGGTTTCAAACAAGTTGTAATTTTAGTTCCGAAAAAAAAGGATGGTACTACTAGCACCACTTTTCAATTTGGAGCTTGTTTTTAAGGTTTTTATTTACAATATTCTAGGTCATGGTTGAAAAAGGTTGTAATTATAACCCTGGAAAAAAAAGTGTCACTAGTAGCACCTCTTTTCAAAACAAAGGTAAAAACAACCATTTACTGTGACCTCTAAAAAAATGAGAACTATGGATAGTTCTCGTTAAGTTGGTAACGTTGTTATTTGCAGATATCATATTACAAGAAAAGTAATGGGAAACACATAGGAGACTGGAAACAAAGACACTCTCCAACATGCGACACAAGGACTACAGTGTGTTTCATAGTATTGAAGTGTCAATCAATCTGATTCAGCCAAAGCACACACATATGACGCACGTGGATAGTTATGACCCCACATTATGCAAGGGCCACCAGGAGTATAGTGAATCGTTACCACTACATACAATATTAAAGGAACCTAGATAAGAATTGCAATGTATCAGTACAAGGACACCAACGCATTGAGCTGGTACAAAAACATGAACATCACGACGTCAATTTCCAGTCGTCTTTTTAGCTATTTATACTACTTTCCAAGGCCATAATATTCGCAGTCAATCTCCATTTCTCCAAAAATAGAGCTCCCACAAGTTGTCAATTGAGTATTTCCACCAGCCACCCATCCATCAGGTCCATTTATCACAGGAATCATAATTTGAAAGCAAAGTCCATACATCCATGGCTTCTTCTAGAAAACATCTCATTTGTTATAGCCACAATTCATGTAGACTGCATGTAGTCCCACCATGTCATTCTCACATCGATTGACACCAAGAAGGAAATTGTTGTCAAAGGGACCTAGCCTATAATTGATGAGGCAGATATGTAGCCTCGTCAAACAATTGTTTGAATTGTCCTTTGAAGTTCCTATAGTTCGCCATCTCTCTGAGCCAACATTTGTTGTGCATGTTGCCATGGATCAACACCTTTGTTGAACCTGACAGGTCGATTCTGTGGACTGCCCCCTCTATCGGTTGTAGTTATCCTCCTTTTCTTCATTATCCACCTAGCTAAACCTGATAAGAGGATGACAGTGGGTTTGCCTATTGGAGTGATTACTCGGTCCTTGTCGTTTGCAAGTGCTTGAGTAACTGGGTAAAGTTATAGTTGCAGTACTTGGGCTAACTAGTGCTTGGATTTATGGAATGTAGGATGAAGCACACCCACACTTCGCTAGTCCATAGGAATCCCAAGTAGAGAGACGTCTTCATCCAGGAAAAATGTACACCAAATCCATCTGCCACCTCTGGGATGACTCTACTCATTCGAAAAGTTGTGTTGAGCTGCAACAATATCCCATACAGATGGTTTCCACTTACTCAAGCAATGTGCAGGTATCCAACCTAGCCACATTTGGAACAATCACAATTCAATATATCATTTTTCTGTCATCCCAGTACCGCTTGAGTCGAGGATTACCAAGATGATAGTGTTGTAATATTGTTAAGCATCGAATGTTAGTGTTAGAAGTCTGCAATAGGGTGTCATGTCTAGAAAAATAAACCATTGTGCACCAAATGTAAACAATGTCCTCTCTTTCTCTTCTTGTTTCTCTATAACACTCACTACATCAAGTGATAGTCTTAACACATATAAATAAATAAGATCATCTTCTTCCCAAATCTTGTTTCCCTTTGAAAAATAAGCATCAAACGACAAGACAAGCACATATTAACAAGACATAACCCATGGCAGAAATCCATGCAACCATTATTGAAATAAGCAAAGTGCATAGCACAGTTCTATGAAATGTACTAGTCTTCCTTTGTATGTGTTGTTTGTATCAAATGAAAATAATCCAAACTTTGTTTTTGTTTTGCAATCTAATGTGTCTTTTCTCAATTCAATGGTTATCTATTTTAATATTGTATGTTTATTACTTCATTGATGCACTATTAACCAATGAGTGCAAGTCCAATAATTTAGCTTCAATACATTTTCCATTCACATCTAACAGATTACTAGCTGGTCCATGTAATTCCAAGATCGTCTTGAGTGACAACTTGTTTAGTCTGCCACTAAAAATTCAATATGCATATGCCTTGGAGTTTTTTACATCAAATATAACAAACCTTGGATTTTAAACCCACCACCCATAGGATAGCCACGAATGAAATATGTACTTTGGATTATACACACTACTATGCAGTATGGATATATATTGATGCATACACATATAATTTACCAAAAAAAGGGTGTTCACTGTGTAATTGTTACATGCATACCTCCTCTTGGGACATTGTTCTTGAGTTTCTTCTCTTGTATTGCTTGTGACTTATTACTCTCCTGCAATTTATCTATTTCATTTTCATGTGAAAGTAGTGCACCAAATGCAATGAACATGCAAATAAACCCTTATGTCAAAATGACATGAAATATACAATATTAACAAACAACAAAAGAGAAGAAAATTAATATTATACAGATAAAATTAGAAAAAATGTACCTCTCCAATTCTTGTTCAGTGCTTTTTTTTGTCGTATTTTATTTTTAAACACTAGTGATTGTTTTGATGTATTGTACATCAAGAAAGCTAAATAAAAATGCACATAGATGGCAGTGAGATGCAAATGCAATGCAAATTGTCGATATTTTATTTTATCTACAACTAGAATCTTTGCTATATCAGATGTTTGTCATTTTCAACACAATTTCTTGATCCAAAACATAAAAAAGAACTTTCTAAACATGTAACAAGAATATGAAAACATGTTTTTGTTATGCATAAAGAAATAAAAAATTGTGAATATGTAAAAAACATATGTAAATATGCCTATATGTGTTCGGATATCCATGTAATTCAATATGATAATGTTTACTTTGACTTACATCAATTTCAAATTGAAAGTTCAAAACAATAGTCCATTGTTTATTTATAGTGATGTTTTTAGACTTGTGTATAGTTCTAGAACATAGTTCTTTTAATGCTTTGATGACATTGTATCTTCCATGTTTTAGTTTATTTCATTTAGATGATGATTAATATATGAATATAGCATGGAGCAACCAAGAGGAAAACAAATAAACCTCAAAATAGCATAACTTATTTTTGTTTATATTTATCTTTGATTCCTTTTTTGTCTATATAGTTTTTGAAATAGCTCCTAACCAATTTAATTTGCCCCTAAAAAATAAAAATAATAAGTAGTTACTAAATTTATTTCACATGTATGATGCACATCGAGATAGTTTTATCTAAATTTGTTTTTAATCTATATAGTTTTTGAAATAGCTCTTGACCAATTTAATCTACCCCTAAAAAATAAAAATAATAAGTAGCTACTAAATTTCTTTCACATGTATGATGCACATCAAGAATAGTTCATTCAACCATTTGATTCAACAATACAATTGAAAAAAAGAGGACCAGTTTTCTTAAACATTACACCAATGCCAATGAAAATTTGAATGAAACCAAGTAATTACACTATGTAGGGAGCACACACTATCAAAAAACAAAATGCAATTTTTATAAATAGTCTTTATCACATATATCAGCTACCTTTCGAATAGGGGAAATTATAAACAAAATCCATCGAGCATTACTTCTAGATCTATGTCATTTCCTTGTAAATCAGAGCAAACTAATGTGCCATAAATCAATGAGTTATCCTTCAAATTACGACGCTTGTCATAATCCCTCATGCAAAACTATTGGAAGTGAGGGAATGAAGAAATGTGACAGTGAGGAAAGAAGAGATGTATCAATTCTCCACATAAAATTTGAGCATAGAACAACTGTTAAATAGGCCAAGTACCAACTTTGTGTAGCATACACCAGTGTGGAAGTGTTGATGACATCACTATGTCAATTTCACAAGTGTCCAGACAACCAACTGTGCGAATGCTAGACCATAAGTGGCATAAATTCTCAACATAAGGGTCAAAAGTGTAGAATCCCCGCACAAGGAATGAAAATAGAGAAATAATTCTCTCTATGGATCATATTCCATTGAAGAGCATTTGAATATCGCAATAGTAAAATCCTTTGCACAACCTGAATAAAATAAATAAATAAAAATAAAAATAAAACACTAGGTATTGGAACTTAGGTGATGCGGAAGTGTAGCAGTGTGGTTACTTGTGTTTCGTAGGTTGTTCATGTGTTTGTAAAAGATACCTTATTAAATATTCATGATGCCCTCGGTCTTGAATCAATTTGAGCTCTTTGATTTATTTATGTTTCAAAAATGTTGTGTTGAAATGCCTTTATACCTATCTTTTTTTAGGTTGGTTGGATGTTTTTTTTTTATTCCATATTGCAATTTCATTCACGGGCATTTTATTTATAAATTAATCACTTAGTCTATTTTGAATCCTCGTGAAAATAATCCATGCTTTCAACCCTTGCATCGATATTTCATATTACTCATGGTTTGGCATTGTCGTGCTCAGATGCCTCGACACTTCTGCGTTCCACATATCTATACTTGGTCTATTTAAGACGGTCTATTTTTAATCCTTGTGCGGAGAACCCACATGTGTCATCCTTTGGCATTGTTGCACTTCTGCACCTCTGCATTTCTAATAGTTCTACATCCCTGATTGTGACAAGTGACATTTTGCAAGATAGGTCATTGATTTATGGTAAATTGATTTGCTCCAATTTAGGAGGAAACACCATGCATCTAGAAGCAATGAAAAGAAAATGTACCACTTATATGTGGACTACTCGATGGTTTTTTATTATGGCTATTTCTATTTGAAAGGTAGTCGATATATGTATAAAATACATTTTAGTGGATTAGTATCCTTCTCTTGGCCTTGGGGAAATCTCGGTTCCATGATCTATTTACCTTTGGACAATTTTCTATTCAAAGGCGTCTTTACTTGGCCACTTTTTAGGTTGGAAGAAAGGTTTTACTATGGCCATATCTCTACACTCTACACAACTATGCCTCTCGCATAGTAAACACTTGGTCTAGTTTCAACACATGTGAGGAGAATTCATAGCATCTAACCTTCTGCACACAGGAAGTTCCCTGACAATAAGTGTTGGAGACATTGTGTAATGTACTCAGCGACCCCCAATCCTGGCACGCTACTCCAAAAACTCACTTCTAAATTGATTTCAAATTCTTATAACATTTAATTTATACAGAAGCATGAAAGAGACGTGATAATATCACATGCAATAATCAAGATTCATGCTACAACATAAAAGAAATGAATATAATGTCATGCACAACAATAACCAACAAGCATGCATATTATAACATATGAATCTCAGAGGCAATAATTAATACACAGCGGTAATAAATATATAAGCAGAGAAACACATGAAAGAGAGAGCTTACATTTAAAAAAATGATTCACCAATTGGCTGCAGACTAAGGATGTTCCACCCAACCATAGACATTGTTGTTCTATGTCTCAACAACAATGTCACCCCCAAGCCAAGGCTATGAATCCACAAGGACAGTTCCAGGGTGTCACTCAGCTTCCCAAACCAGTTATCACTCAATCTCTCACAGGTTCCTCAACACAAAACAATCAAAAGTACATCAACTCTCTTCTCTCCATCCTACACAGCCCAAGAGAATGGACCCCCTTCTCTGCCACGCAATCCCTCATTGAAAGAGACGTGGATAATATCACATGTACACCAAGATTCATGCTACAACATAAAAGAAATGAATATAATGTCATGCACAATAACAATAACTAACAAGCATGCATATTATAACATATGAATCTCAGAGGCAATAATTAATACACAGCGGTAATAAATATATAAGCAGAGAAACATGTGACAGAGAGCACTTATATTTAATTAAACCATCACCAACTGGTTTACAGACCAAGGATGTTACTCTTAACCATAGACATTGTTGTTCTATGTCTCAACAAAAATGTCACCCCCAAGCCAAGGCTATGGAACCACAAGGACACCTGTGGTGTCACTCACCTTCCCAAACCAGTAAACACTCAATCTCTCAGCTGTGCCCTCAACAATGTAAACAATCAAAAGTACATCAACTCTCTCCATCCTGCCCAAGAGAATGGACTTCCACCATTCTCTGCCACGCAATCCCTCAGTTAGTCCTTCTCCTTCCATGCACCTACCGAATTCACTGTAAAACATCTCCATATGTTGGGACTCTCAGAACTTATAACTATGAATAAAATTAGTAATTCTACTAATGCATCTCAGAATGCATTAATTCATGACACTACACCAGCTAGCCATTACAGTCATTAACAATGGTTTCTTCAATAACAATTCATTTTTCCTCCACCCCCCAAGATCAATATACCATAACAATGAATGAGTAAAGAGAATGGAGATATGAATGAATAGTGTGAACAATGAACAATGAATGAACCCCAAAAACCAAAATTGAGTTTATATATTTACTTGAAATTAAAGAACCACATGGCCTCCCCAAAAAAAGCTCATGTAACCACTTCTCAATTAAAACAATTATGGATAAAAAAAATATGATAAAATGACTTCTATCCCCTTACCCTTCTCTCACTGAATCATAGCCCCTTATAACTCTTTACATTTCCTTCTTGCAGCCAATGATGTATTATATTATTAATAATTATTAAAACATTACATTTCCTAGGCACATTGGCCTCTTTAATTGTTTGGCTTCCTCGTCTTTCATCAACAACAAAAATACAATATTTAATATGGAACTCAAAACCCGCGTATTATATGTCGAAAAAACGCATTCACTTGGGAGCAGTTCTAAATATCTTCCCTTTTCTTGCAAATCCAAAAAAATCAACGTCTGGAAAATGACTGGGATATCATCCAAATTACATCCCCTATCACAACTCTCCATGCGGTACACAACTGCACGATGGTAACCGAAATGAATTATTCACACAAGCATTGATAATGCACAGTGTTGGTTGTGCTAGTGATACTCATGTGCCAACTGTCGAGGTGTGCAAGACATAGTTGCACTCAGTGCGGCCATATGTTCATAGAAAATGCCTCTGGATGACTTGAAAAATGCTTGTCTTTCTGAACTATACATGATTATACTATAATCAACCCCTCCCAAAAAAAAAAAAAAAACAGATGGAACACAGTGCAATGCACCAACTAAACAATCTTCGACACCATATGAAAATGCATCCAAACTAAAAACAACATTTCTCTACAACATGTGAAAAATAATGCACTGCTTCCTAACTTTATACCCACACTATCTCTGTAGCATCAATAAACTGCAAAATAAGAAGAAAAATGCAAGCTGACAACAACACACCTTTTTCATTTATTCTTAACTCTAATTCTTTTTATTCTATGTAGTGTCTGAAATAGCCCCCAACCGAATTAACTTAATTCTAAAAATGAAAAATAAGAATCGGGGCTTAATATTCCTTGGCATATATCATACAATGCAGAGGATTCCTTACACTCTAAAGTATATTTATAGAACCTCGAAATTAGAACTCTTGCAACTCGCAACTCACAACACTTGGAAATTCAGAATAACTATGTCTTCCTAAACCATAACAGATGACATGGTAGATAAATGCATTAAGCAACCCAAAAACAAAGTGAACAATACAACCTCAAAACAACACGCATTCTCTCCATGTTCATCTTTGACTATTTTCATCCTACAAAGTCTCTGTAACAACCCCTGGCCAACTTGACTTGCGTTCATCTTTGACTATTTTCATCCTACAGAGTCTCTGTAACAACCCCTGGCCAACTTGACTTGCTTCTGAAAAAAACAACAACACAACAAAAGTAGTTGCACTATGCCTAAAACAAACTCTATCAAACAAAAACTAGAGAAACTAATTACACTTGTGTAAAACAACGAATGTATTACATACATGTCATAAAAAAAATACACACATTACACTATATTATATTATAAAATAAATTATACATATGCATAACTCAAAATTAAAAAGAAAAAGATATATCCATGCCATGTCCGTTTGTAGAGCCTAGTTATTTTTCAAAACTCAAAATAAATAAAAGTTTTCTAAAATCTCCTACTGAATTTAGTTTATAATTTCTTTCATTATTTTCTTATACCAAAAATAAACAACAGCAGCATATTGATGATAACAACATAATGAGAACAACAACAATAGAATAATAACAACAACATAGCAACATATTAATGATAATAGCATAATAATATCAACAATGACAACAGAATAATGATAACAACATCATAATACATACCTCAACCTGTAGGTTGGTTATCTAGTCCCTTTTTTGTCTGATCATGTTCTTGTTATCGCCCTTGTTCTTGCCCAGATTGAATATTAACCTTCCAGCCAGCTAGGAACAACCTCTCTGGCTCCCTAGCTCCAGGAATCCTTGTGGTTTCCTGGCCCCTGAGCCCAAAATTCCCAGCAACACCAGTGCCCTGTGAAAGTTTCCCAAAAACAATTCTTCCAATTTCCTCCTCCTCCTCCATCTTTCAGAAATTCTCAAACCAAAATAAAAATGAGATCCCTTCCAAGTCCTCCCCTCCTTTCTTATCCTCCTCTCTCAAGTCCCCCTCATTAATTCCCCAACCCCCATTAATTCCTCAACCACCTTATATCTCCCATTCATTACTTCATCTACCAATGTTAATAATATTATAATAAAATATTCATAAAGTCATTTTAATAATTAATTAAATTAATATTAATTATTCAAGATAATTACATAATTAATTAGAGTTGTTACATCGTCCCTCTTGTTTGTCGCATATATCATGAAAAGATACATAATTTCATTGCAATTAGTATAGTAATACTTTTCATAAGCTTTAAATGTAACTTTTTGTTAGAAACAATTCTTGAAGCTCTTTGTTCCACTCGTCCTTGGTAAAATATTTTAAAAATAACATAAAATCTCATATCAGATTGCATAATGCAAGACCACCTATAATTTGTTGATACACAATTCATTAGTTCTTAAAACGATGTCTTCACTTTTGAAATTCTTTATTAGAAAATAATAATTTAAAGTAATTTTTCTTATATTCATTAGACATAGTTTAAATATTTAAAGTTTTTTAGTCCTTATTATTGGAATTTGGTAAATTAATTATTGGAGAAATCACAATTTTGCATTGTTTAAATTACATTTTTTAATGCATAAATTGATTCCATGCTCTCAAAAAAGTACAAAACACCTAAAAACATGTAATCTCAATTACTAAAATTTACAATTCCATCTCTCTTAAAGTTTTTAGGAATTTTTTAAAAAATTCATAAAAATTAAATAAAATTAAAAATTAAAAACTTATAATGTTTACACTACATATATTTATTATAGTTCGCCTTCCATTATGGATAGTACAATGTCTTTGATTAAGACTAACAATGTCCATAATGAATCCACCCAAAAATATAAATGGAATAAATAAAGTAGAGAGCTCTTATAAGTTATATGAATCCACCCAAGATGGAATAAAGCATAGGGATTTTATTGTAAATCAATGTATTAGATCCGTTAAGTGGAGGACAGATCCAATGAATGAAGTTTTGGATGGATTAAACAAATGACTGAGAGTATTTTTCTATTTATTGGAATGGTTTCAAAATGCAAAAATAAAAATAAGAAAGCTAATATTAGGTACGACCAAACTAATCAATTAGAAAGAATTAATAAACATTAATTTTCAAATTTTCAAGATAAATGAATTCTTCTCATTTCGTTGAAAATTTTAATTTATTCCAAAGGAAAATTAGTTATTAGAGAAAAATAATCTCTTATAAGTATAAGAATTTTGAATGGAAATAAGGTTTTTATAAAATGGGTAACGTTGTAAGATATAGAAGTGAAAAAAAAAATCAGTTGATTTGTTCACAAAATAATATAAATTATTTCATGGAAAAAAATATTGTTGATATGGGAAAATGATTCTTGTCAATTAATGAAGAAAAGGTCCAATTAGACATTTATTCATTGAAATGGAAATCCCTAGTTATGGGATAACATGCATAATTCATATACAAGTTAAATAAAATGAAACTTACTTCTAATGCAACATGCAATATGATATGAAAATAACTAAATCCTAGTTAGAAATAGTAACAAGAGGTGGAAATACAACCAATAACAAGGAGAATAGTCTATCATTGTTAATGGAATTAGATCCAAATTAGAACCTCCAAACTCCCTCCTAAAGTGGAATGATCCCATTGTTGAGAACACTTGTCATAAAATCAACAAGTTGACATAAAACAAGATTATTCATATGACATGAGAGAGAATAGTCTACTATTGATGTATATGAATAATCAAAGGGTCTAAACAACCAAGAATAGTCCACAAGCTATCTAGAATCTCCTTGTTTCATATTAGATGTTAGCAAGTATAAGATAAGCAAGAGTAAACACTATGACAAGATAACAATACAATCTATAATGATCATACCTAAAAGCAGAAAGAGAACTTAGAGAGGAGAGAATGGTCTACAACCAAACATTCTTTACAAGAGTATAAACACTAGAGTTAACAATGATGTCTTTATTAAACATATAAAAATAACTTGCAATGCCAAAAAAGACCATTTGCTTAACTGCAATAGTTCAATTTACATTTTTTCATGGCCCTTGGCCTTCCAATTTTCCAACTCTTAGCTACCCTACCCTACATTCTTCAACCATATACACATTTTTGTTTGTCCTCATGTTGGATATGGGGATCAAATTTCATTAAATATTTCATGATTAGAAATTTTCCTACTCTAGGTAAAGCTCTCAATAAAAAAAATGATCCTTTATGAATACATGTTGAGAAAATTTCCTATGATGTTGGGAGGTAAATTTGACTTACTTGTATTTTACATCCAAGTCTTATTCATGGTGCTTAGGTTCAAGTTTGCAAAGTTATGTCCTCTTCTTTCATCACTTTATAGATTTTGAACTCCAATGGGAATGTTTATTTTAATGCTCTCTTATTTATTTTGGCCTTACTTAGATGGCAGTTTGTTGAAGTATGAACAAACCCCAAGTTTTCTAAAACTTGGAAACCCTCTTTTCATTAATTTGATTTAGAAATTGTGATGTACATAGGGAGGATCCCAACACTCGAACCCCCTTAGAAAAGTGTTTCCCTCAATGCTTGTTGTTAGGAGATATAACCATAAACTAAGGTCCCATGGGCAAGCGTTGGCATTGAATTAAGCCAAGGAACCAAGGTCTCATGTATAAGTACTAGCCACTATGCTAAACTAGTCTAAAAATCTCCACCATAAGCATGGGTCCCATGTATAAGTGTTGACAACCACATTGAAGTAGCCAATGTCACATGTGCAAGTACCAATTGAAACACTGAATTAATCCAAGGAGTTCATCCATAAACCTTAGTCCCATTTCAAATAGCTCCCGCTAAATATTCCTAATCTCAATACCTCACTAAGAATGGTTCTATAAATACCTAACATGGTCATGTGGATCCAAATATATAAATCTAGAAATATCCAAAACATTATCCACATAAGTGAAAAAGGTCGGATGTGGATCTAGAAGACACACTACTAAAGAATAGACAAGTTGAAAATTGGTAGTCATAACTGTCTTTTGACTTGTTGCAACAATCTTCTCTACATAAGGTGGAATAGAGTTATCAAATAAATTATGGAGCTAGTTGTTTTCCTAGAAATTACAACTATTAATATACCATCCCTCGCAATTATTCTCTAAATCATACCAACCATAACACATTTATCTTGTATACTCATCTTAAATATCACTCTAGATTTTCATCCTATGGATTTCTTCATATTCTTTATGTATTTTTGTATTTGGTTCTCCATTTGGAGTCACGCTATACAAACTCCTTTAGGGGGATGAAATTTCTCTACTTTGTGTACCCATTTTTGTGTATGCTCTGCATAATTCATAGCCTCTTTAGTAAAACTTATAGGGGATTCTTCCACATAATTTTCATTCGTCACATTATCTACATATATCATTAGACATTCATCAATGAGGGGGTATAATATATCCTTGTAAAATTCCATAAGCCAATTTAAGAATGAGACCTAGGGTATTGAGGATGAAAAATTGCAAGGGCTATAGTCATTCAATATTGATTGGAAGTATGTCATATTATATATGTTGGAATACTGAGAGGGGGGGAGTGAATCAATATGATCACTTTTACCACTTTTAACCACAAATATAAATGTCAACTTTATCAACAATATATCATCAATGTATCATGAGCATATAAACATGAGAAACATCACATCAACAACATCACATCAAGTACACATCGCACCAAAGTTTATGTGGAAACCCAAATGGGAGAAAACCACAAAATGGTTTCTTATATATCAAATATTACATTCATTGGAAACACTAACTTCCAAATTCTACAACTACAACTGGAAGGAGGCTATGACCCCCTATTTACAGGATACAACCTGAAGGAAGCTACAACTCCCTGAATTCTCTGGCTCCAACCAAAAGGAGGCTACAACCCCTTGATTCTTAGGATCCAACCTGAAGGAAGCTCCAACCCCATGTGTTCTCTGGAACCAAATGGAAGGAGGCTACAACCCCCATTCCTTGCCCTGTCCTACCACCCTCAAATATAAATGTAGACCAATTGTCACTACCACTGTCATTGTCACTTCCAATTTTACATCAGCCTATAACCTGCCAACCTGTCACTCTATTTGACCTGTCACTGTCACTGTACCATCAACCTATAATTTTCACTGTATCATCGACTTGTTATACTGAAACTTGTACCATACCATGCATCAATTGTGTACCAATAAATGTAGTATAACATGCATCAATCATGCATTATAAGGTATTCCAAATGTAGATACCATAACATCAATGATGAGTAGCTAATCATGTACCATGTACTAAAACATTAATCACATATAGAACTAGTACCATATATTGTAGAATCAATCATGTATAGACATGTACCATATCATCAATGAAGTGCCTCAAAGAACCAAGCATGTGCCTCATTCATATGCCACCATACATCAAGTGTATACCTAAACCATACATCCACATCTCAAAGATGAATGATAACAGTCATGTCATAATCAGATACAAGAATATACCTCAAACAACCATGTAGCCAAAATGTACCTCAATCATGTTCCAAATCAGACATACCTCAAGCATGTATCATACCATAAGTATAATTTTCACAATAAGAACATAAGCATACCGATACCTTTGTAGATGACCTGATACACAATAGTGTTGACTAGTAAGCTCTCCTTTGACCTCAAGGACCTAGTACAAGCATTACCCCCAAATATGTCTTGTCCTCATGGGACTAAGACATGATGTCACATGGGGCCTCGCGTGGCAGGCATTGTGCAACCCACAGGGATGCCTCGCGAGACCCTAGTAGTTTGACCCACGGGGGTCAAATAAAATAGGGTTTCCTTAGACATTTTCCCTCTTCACTGCAACCCAAAAACCCCTGCACTCCTCACTTGGCGCTACCTCAAATTTCACCGTCACTAACTTTCCAAATAGATCACTAGTTCACTAGAAGATATTCAATAGAATAAGTGAGTGAATGAACTTATGAGAGACTCCTTGAGGTGTATTTATACTTTTTCAAAGTAACCTCTCTCCTTAATCTTAGGAGCTTCTATACTTTCTTGTTACAACCACTTTACCCTTTTATTAATTGAATTGTAACTAACTATGGGTTTCTTGACCATTCTTCAAGGCTTCTAACTTCACAAGGCCATAAATCCTCAACTGTGAGGAACCACGTGGTGTACCACCTATCATCGAAAATGATATGACGAAAAATATCCAACCATGAGTGAGTTACCTATATTTACACCATCCTTAATAACCTTTTTCGTTGATCAACTAAGGGTTCCATAAGCATACCTTTGGGGCTACTAGACTTCTTCAAGGGTTGCCATCAATGTCAACCAATCTTTCAACAATATCCCCCTTTGGAATTGATTGAAACACTGATGGCATGGTAACACTCATGCTCCTTCTCATTCTCCCCATGTGACCATCACTCCCCCTATGACCATTTCTCCCCCTTGTGACTATTGCATCTATTCTTTATCTCTATTTCCATGCCTTTGTTCTTTCTCTCTCCCCCTTTGAAATCAATGGAAAAGGGAAATTATCCTATGGGGATGCTCCCTTATCTACAAGCCTCTTATTTCTCTTCATGGTTCTTCCTCATGTAAGTATCTGATGTATATGAAAAACATTCAAAATATTATTTACTTTTATTTTTCATGTCTTATTCTTCTCTCCCCTTGTCTTACTATGCTTGATGTCGTTTGAATCACTGTGGGGAAGAAACTATTCCAAGTTTCTATCGAAGATACTCTAAATTTTCCCTTGGAAGAGGTTTGGTGAAGATATCTCCAATCTGCTCTTTTGTTTCAATGTACTCTAGCTTGGTGTTCTTCTCTGTAACTTTTTCCTGTAGCAAGTGAAATTTGATCAGAATGTGCTTCATTTTGGAATGCATTACCAGATTCTTAGAGATACTGGTGACACGGTGTTATCACAAAGCATCGGAATAGGCTTGTCATATTCCAAATGTATATCCTACAAGGTCTACTTCATCTAGAGAACTTGAGTGCAACATGATGCCACTAAAATATATTCTTCTTTTTCTATGGAAAAAGATACTGGTGATTATTTCTTGCTCAACCATGATACCAGACAATCGCCCAAGTAGAAATTTTCTATGTTAGTACTTCTTCAATCATTAATGCTTCCTGTCCAATCTGCATCTGTGTAGGATACCAAAGATAGATCACTCCCTTTTGGATAACATAACCCAAACTTTTATGTTCCTTTGAGATATTTGAATATCCTCTTTACTTCCATAACATGTGTTTCCTTTGGTGTTGCTGGAAACCTTGCATCTTTTCCAACTTCCTGCATCACATCCGGTCTAGATGATGTCACATAGAGTAATTTTCCAATCATTGATATATAGAGTCTTTGATTTTCATCCTTAGAATCATCATCCTTTCTTAACTTGATAAACTACATGTATTTACACCATCCTTCATGACATTTTTCCTTGATCAACTATGGGTTCCATAACCATACCTTTGGGGCTACTAGACTTCTTCAAGGGTTGACATCAATGACAACCAATCGTTTAAAAATCCCCCCCTTTGACATCAATTGAAAAGAGTAACTCTCATGTGGTTTTTCTCCCCCTGTCTGCAAGCCTCTGCTTTCTCTTCATGTTTCTTCCTCATGTAAGTCTCTGATGTATATGAAAATCATTCAAAAGATTATTTACTTGTATTTTTCATGTCTTCTGCTTCTCTCCCCCTGTCTTATTGTGCCTGATATCATGTGAATCATTGTGGGGAAGAAACTATACCAAGTTTCTGTCTTTTCATGTCTTCTCGCTTCCCTGGGCCTTATTGTGCCTGATATCATGTGAATCATTGTGGGGAAGAAACTATACCAAGCTCTGGCTAAACATACTAAAATGTTTCCCTTGGAAGAGATTTGGTGAATATATATGCAATCTTCTTCTGGGTCCTGTCGTACTCTAGCTTTGTGTTCTTCTGTGTAACTTGTTCTCATAGAAAGTGAAACTTGATCGTAATACGTTTCGCCTTTGGAATGTATCATTGGATTCTTAGAGATACTCATAACACTGGTGTTATTATAGAGTATCGAAATATGCTCATGCCCCAATCGGTATATCCCTAAGATCTCAAGCCATCATCCAAATAACTTAAGTACAACATGTTATCGTTGCAATATATTTTAATTATGTTGTGAAAAATATATCGATGATTATTTATTTCTCAACCATGATACTAAACAATCACACAAGTAGAAAGCATGCTCCACTAGTAATTCTTTTATCATCAATGCTTCCTACAAAATTTGCATCTGTTTAGGCTACCAAAGATAGATCATTCTCATTTGGATACCATAAACCAAACTTTTTTGTTCCTTTGAGATATTTGAATATCCTCTTTACTGTCATAACATGTGTTTCCTTTGGTGATGCTTGAAACCTTGCAACTTGTCCAACTTCCTACATCACATCTGTTCTAGACAATGTCACATAGAGTATGCTTCCAATCATTGATCTATAGAGTCTTTGATCTAAATCCTTAGAATCATCATCCTTTCTTAACTTGCAATTGGTTTGCATAGGGGTACTCACAGGTTTGCAATCTTTAATTCCAAACTTATTTAGAATTTCTCTGATATACTTGGTCTAAGAGATGAAAATACCGTTATCACACTGTTATGAGGAAAATATCTCTATGGCATGGGGTAACCACAACATATGGAATGGCACACATAAATCAACTATAATCCCAAGTATGTTATATAAATGAAATGTTAACAAGACAAGGTCAAGAGCCTACCTAGTCCAGACGTTCGATGAAGACCACCATTAAGCACACAACTCAAAGATTAATACCTGCAACTTGTCCTCAACAAACAAGATACGCAAGCATATGGTGATAATATATAATTTTAGCATATATATTAGCATAATACATTAACATACATGAAAAATATGCTCATGGAATAATAATTAAAATATTTTCAAGATATCAATTGGACGAGAAAAGAGTATTTCTATTAAAATGATCAGTAGGAGTATATAGGTGACAAACTTCTGCAACGACACATATCGGAGCCAAGAAACTAATTCCCTCCAGTTGGGCCTCCACCAAAGGCAAGCTCAAATAAATGAGATAATGAGGTTCTCCATCACAAAGAAGGAAGATCTTGGGGGATGAACAATGAGTTCAAACTTTCAAGGATAAAGGGATGCAGATTCAATGTGAAGTGAAATTTCTCCAGAGTATATTTTCTCTCAAACGTTGAATTCTCTCTTCCTTTCCAATGCTTGGATATGGCTCAATTTATAGCTTTAAAATGGAATTGAAGGACTGATTCGAAGTGTTTCCATTATATGGAAGGTCAAGGATCGTGGATCTATTGACATGACATGGAAACCTGACATAATTTTTAATTTTGAGCACCAAACCTGATGTACACTGGTTGTAGTGGAGAAACCTGTGTATATGCTTGTTGTCTAACTGTTAGGGCGTGTATACGTGGGAAAAAAAAAATTGGCTCTGGAAGGTAAAAAAGGGGACTTCAAGTCTGCATAGGAACATGGAAAGGCTATCCAAGCAAGTTGCATGGGGTGAGATAAAATTTTCTATAACATATGCCCCTAATGTGTGAAGTCAAAGGAGTATCTGTGATGGCCAAAATACATTACAAAATTGGAGTAATGGAGACTCAACTCGAAGTGCTAGTTACTCATGAGAATATCACAATCCATAATGATTTTGTACACATGGCTTCCAATATGAATTATGATACAGATCCATGTGGAAATATACCAAATATTTGTTCATGACCATGAATTAGGAAATACAAAGTAGACACATGCCATAGGTTTTCATAGTCATGAATAAGGCCCAGTGGAATCCAATCTCAAAATCAATATGAAGATATTTGTATACAATGGAGAACAATCTGATCTCCCATGATCAATGAAGTCATATAGTTACTGGTCCAATGAAAGATACCAAAAGAATAGGAATGTTGTTACTATAAGATGGAGGTCTTATACACTATCCATCAAAGGTGCAAGTCTACATCATGTGAATAGAGGAGTTGATGTCGAACACAATTAGACTTCATTTGATTATCGTTCATTAAGGTATACCTTTAACAAATGTGAGACAACCTACCGACAATGAAAGTAGGTATCAAGGCACTTAATACATTCTTACAAGTGTGAATAAGGGTGTTGAGGTCGAACACTTGAAGAATATATTGATCAGGAGACATTGATGTGTTCCCAATTGTCGATGGCAGGAGAACCTACCATTGATGACTACAAGCCTCTAGGTACTGATAGGACTCTAGGTCTCATTTCTAGAATAGATGAGTAGAAGTCGATGGAAGGAGACCCACTCAAACGAGAGCGTTAGGGAATTTCTCATCACTCAACACGAGCTACAAAGCAATAGCTTGATGATTAGGAGGAGATCAGACGAATAGGATGTTCACAAACCAAGGACCCTGTGTGTCTTTCGCATGCACCATATGCAAGTAGTGCATGAAAAAGACCCTTTGAATAGTATCTAATAAGGAAGATTGCCTACAAAGGCGAGGAAACCACCAATAAGGCTAATGGAATCCAAGACAGTGCATGAATCCCAATGTGTGAATAGATTTATTTTTGTCAAACACAAGGGAAACCTCGAGTCAGTGTGATGGGTGTTCTATATGCACTAAAAAACCCTCAATTAAATTGTCAACCCGGGGTAAGTAAACTTAGAGTTGTAGAACTATATGTGCCAAGGTAGAAAGGCTAGAGGTAGTATAGTCTAACTAATGAAATGGGCTATTGAAGGGCTAATCTATTCAAGCAAAGACTATTAATGATCAAACCCTATTAAGAAACTTAAACTATTTATCCTAAGTAACTTTTGAACAATGGATCGATGGATAGTCCTAAGAAAGAAAATGAAAACCCGACTTTAAGCAAGTTAACTTAATCAATATAATGAGAAAATTCAAAATATCTATTTAATCTATTTAATGAGCAATAACAACGACAAACTAATCTAATTAATCTATTCAAATTCAATGCACAACAACAAGTAAGCAAAGAAACAAGCAAGCAACTACCCTATTAAAGCAAGTAAATAAGCAAGCAACTACCCTATTCAAACTAACCTATGGAAATTTATTCAGCAAGTAAACTAATAAGCAATCAAATAACTAACCTATGGAAACTTTTGCAACAAGTAAACTAATCAAAATTACTCAACAAGTAACTAATCAAATTAATAAGCAAGTGAACTCTATTCTTAAGTTAAACTTCATAATTATTTATAATCTATAAAAGGAAATCTTAATCTATTGAATTCGAAGCATCATGACAATAAAAGTTAATCAACTACTCTTCAATTTAAAATAAGAAAACTATTCTCTAATATACAAAAGCAAGAAAACTTCAAATATAGTGTTGATGGTTATGTCTTTGGTGTCTTGTGATATCACGGTGGAATTTAACAATTAATGATAACTCAAGAGGGATAAACTCAATATTAACTTATATAGAAAAGTGAAAGGTATGAATTAGGCAATCTAATGAGAACTTGGCCATTATAGAAGAAACATCAACTACCCTGAAAATCCGTGTGATTCTTCAATTCATGCATTAATCATCAAAAATATGAAAACACTATTCTATTTAATTCAATTGCATTATATTCTAATGTAAGAAAATTCATACTACTAAAGATTTATAACTAAGAACTAAACTCAAAAGCAAACTTCAAATTGAAATTGCAATCTAGATCTAGAATGGAAATTGCATGAAGTAAACTAAACTAATCATATTTTAACAATTTAAATTGCAAATGGAAATACTCATAAAAACATAATTCAAATCCTATTTCTATTTCAGCATATGACAAGAGAATTAATAAACAAACTAAATAGCAAATTAGATAAGAAAACTAAATAGCAACTAAATAAGCAAACTATGAATCAAAACTAAAATTAAAATGTATCCATCCACCAAAACTTTGTCAAATAAACTATTAAATCCATACTATGTTTTGACTTTGTTTTAACTTCAAATTATCCTATTTCAGCATGCATAAATTCTAACTATCATCTAATCACACGGGGGTTAGTGGCTTAAGATTAAGCTTGTTTCCTATTTAATTAAATATACATGGCATATTAACACTATCCTTCATAAGCAACCTACAACAAGAAACTGAAACAATTAAACTATAAACAACAATTACACAGTAAGTAAAAAAGGATAAAAACATGTGTACAGGAAATAAAAGAAATGATAACTGCACTACTCAAATTCACAAGAAAACTAACTAAATATTCACCCAGACCACTGGTGGTCCCCCCAGCAGGTTGTGGCTACTCCTCAACAATGAATCACAAGCTCAAGCAACACGATTTCGACATTTAAATTAAAAAGCATAGTTTTACATAAGTTTGTGAAAATGTCTTGAAACAACAAAAATGATGCTAGCTTCTGAAATTAACAATCCTTAGCTTAGATATTTGTCTGACCAGTATTGTGGTATTTATAGAGGTTACAAGCTGAGAGGTCGACCACTGGAAGGGTCGACCTCCTCTAAAAATAGTAAATTACACTTAATGTGTTTTAACCGTCGGTAGCTTCTAGAAACTGAGCCAATAAATGCCCAGTATAACAACCCAATCCAAGTTGTCGTAAGCTCAGTAGCTGGAGGCCATGAGTATAAGAAAACCCCATGTCTTTGATTTTCCCATCACTGGCCGTCGATATGATAACCGCCAACTCGCCCAGGGTTTTAGTGTAGGATGGAGTGTCGGACGCAATGTTGGATGGAGTACCAGATGTCGAATTGAAAACCACGAACTTCTCTCAATCCATTCAGAATTTCAAGAAACGACCCACACGGGACCTAATTGGGAACATTACGCACAAAACCCATGTGCTGGATTTTTCATATTCCAAATCATGCTCCCACAAATTAAGATTTAAGTTAGATTCTTGTAATAGTGTCGAATGAAGTATCGGATGGAGTACCGGATGGAAAAACGACATGTGATTTTTCCTTGTGACACACAGATCACAAATTAGCTTCTTGGAATCATTAAAACATGTTGAATTATAATTGAAACCATCATAAAACATCAATCATACATACCTAGTATAAGTTATGGCGATTTAATACAAAAATCCTTCAAAACTCCTTCAAAATAGGAAAATACATATATAATATTAAACAAAAAGGATGTAATCATCATCATTAAATTAACCAAATCGCGAGCCCAACATTACCCCCACACCTAAGATTTTGCAGGTCCCACTGCAAACAAAAAAGAATTTCCCCACATGAGTAAACTTGCTAAGAAGGATTAGCTTTAAAAGCTTCTCCCTCTTACCATGAAGATTTTTTCTTGTGCCTCTTATGTTGTTTCAATTGTGCTCTGCAGTTGTGATTGGTTTTGGTCATTTCGTCAACCAATCATTGAAGGGAATTCACTTTTTCTTGGAGTATTGCATTGTCAAAGTGAAGATGCTCATCCAAAGTCTTCCTCTCTTCCAATTGTTGCAGCAGTTGATCATTTTCATGTTGTATCTTTTCAATGGTTGGAGCAAGATCAGATATCTCGGAGGAGGGCTTAGATCCCCTGAAAGATGTAAAAATTCTATCAGTTTTAGGATCTGGAGTAGGCATCTGTGAAGTAGGAGTAACAGGGGGTTTATGAGGAGAAGTAGGTTCAAATTTTGTCTTTCTATGAGGCTTTAATTCTTCTGCAGACACTTCCCTAAGTCTTTTTTTACGCTTTTGAGATCAGAGGATACTTGGATAGGGTCTGAAGTGGTCATGGTTTTTCATTAGGTTTTCCTCTTGTGTTTCGGGTACTCTTTCGAGTGGGTCCTCTATTAAATCGATTAGCTCCTCTCCTATTTGTGGGGATTACAGGGAAGTCTTGTTGAATTACCTATTGTAACTTTTTGGGTGCAGGATCAATATATGTTGAGGGATTTGGAAGATTATCAATAGGATTCTTAGTCTTCTTGCCCGATGAGACTGCAGGGGTATCAACAATTTCCTTAGTGTTGGTCTTTTGTTCCAGCAAAGAGATAGCTTGAGTAGGAGGGTTTGGAGTCTTCAGAGAATGGGGTTTGGATGGAGTAATCGTCCCTAGATCAAGTGTTTTCTTGCTAGTCTTGACTGTAAGATGGGGGTTTGAAAAATGATAAATGAACTCATCCATGTCTTCCCCTATTTTTCCAACTCGGCTATAACAAGAAATTTGATGAGGTCGTGGTGGAATAGGTTGTTATGGGGGTTGGCCACGTTCTTTCGTACTTGGGAAGACATATTCTCAAGAATTTTTAAGAAGTAAAAAGGGAAATTAAATAGCTTATTGAATTGAAAATGAGATAATAAACAAAAATGGCAAGTTTTGAAAATATAGTATCTACCTTCACTATGTCAACAAGACATTGAAAGCACCATTGCAACAGAATTTGAAAAGGATAGAGAGTATTGTCTTGGCAGAGTCAATGAACACCTGGAGATGCTCCTGAAAAAGGACAAAGGGGACATCAAGCTTTATAGACACATGGCCAGGCACTACTACATCAGAAAATGGATCAGGAAAAGTCACAAAAAGTGTTCTACGAGACCATGTTACGCTTTTGACTCTGTTTTTGGTCATCATTTTAAGAAGATGTTTTTGACCAAATAAAGATGAATTTTGGAAAACCAAAGGAGGTGTTTTCTAAGGACATACCAAATAATAATAACCTCCTTTAGTATTTACACAGGTAGAATATAGTGGGAAATATTCAACTTTCTTGGAGGCCCATCTCAGAAAATCAAATTCTCCATTTTAATTTCCTATTTTAGTCATTATTTTTTGGCACATATTCCAAGAACATGGGAATGAATTTAAAAATAATGAGAGAGGTTTATCTTAAGAACAAACTTATATACAAAAACCTCTCCCCTTTTGGTAACATGTGTTAGGGTTAAAAAGTTATATCCTCATCTTTGACACCTATTTTTCTGTTGCGCTTTTGTCACAGTCGTTGCGCTTTTGGACAGTTTGTTTTCAAATCAATTGTGAAGGGGTTAGATGTGGATTTTTGCTTGGATTAGTGAATCTAGAGTGTAGACGACATATTCAGATTTCCATTCATAAATTTTTCATTAAAAAACTCATCGAGGAAGGCCTCCAAAACTTGTTGCTCTTCTGCTACAATTTGTTGCCACCTCCATGCTTTCCTATGAGTGTTTCATAGTATTAGAAGAATTAAAAGTTATTTGCATTGTTTTGGATGAAACTATCATGTTATGTTACACCTTCTTATTATGAATGGATTCATGATCTCATTCCTGTTTTGAAACTCACCGCATCTACCCTATACGCAATGACAAATCCTAAATGCTATTAAGTATACCTACCTTGCCCCATTCTATCTTTGCAAATCATCTTTTGGAAACCCTGGCCTAGCCCCCTAGACCTAGATTATCATCCATAAAACTTCAAATCAAAACCATACTGAGCTAAATACCTAGCCTAATATAGAGCCACTTAACCTTGTTCCTCTGTTCATAGGTTTGTAACACAGATCTGTAGTGAGTTTAACAATGTGTTATCAATCTATAATTGTCACAAAAAACCAGTTAAGAAGTATTCCACTATATAAACATAAAAATAAATAAAATGCACAACAGGATTATAACACACAGTGATGTCAGTGGTATCTAATTTAGCATTTCAATAAAAAATAATTGTTGATATAATAGCCCATATCATGAAAGCAATATACATAAATTATACAAAGATTCTACTTCTTCTTCTCATGGATAATAGATAGGCAGTATTTATCATTTGTCAACTCATGAAACCCCTCCCCCACACCTAAGTATTGTGACACCTCACAATCAAAAATATAGGAAACTAGTCAATTCTCCCAATAGTTGAAGATTTACAGCTTGTTAAGTGTAGAGATAAATTTCACATATCAGTCTGACGAGACGGTTAGAATATGGTCCCACCTATAGGATAGAACATCCTATATATAGTTAAGAAGAGGTAGGCAAGAGAGTTTTGAGATATTCTCAAAGTTAGTTCCCAATGGAAAATTTATGGAGTTCATTAACCTTGGCTTAACCATACATACTTTGTGTCATCTTTGTCTACAAGTAATGGCGTACATCAGGACAAGTTTAAGATTTAGGAATTTCTTATTATTATTTTTTTGTCAGATTACCATCCTCGCTAGATAGAATGTCCTGCTGCTAGCAAGCCTATTCAGTACTCCGACGGGTTTACCTAGTCATACCACAGGTCGGTACCCGCTTCTAGTAGACTTGTTCAGTATCCCGGTGGGTTAGCCTCTTACAACCTCAGAGACTGGCCCTCCATCTTTTAATATTTTTAGTATAAGATTGCTTTGTGCAATAAGATGGGGGGACAACTTTGAAAACAAATTTTTTCTTTCTTTCAATTGGGATGGTATTTATGTTAGAGGATGAATTTTTGTTATATATTCCTTAGTGATTTTCCTGATGTAAGGGGTACTTAAGTGGGCGTAGACTATCTAAAGAACAGAAAGGTATATGTAGTCTCAACTCACTTTCTTCTTATTTTTTAAGTTATTGTGATGTTTCCATGACTACTGCTAATTAGACCTCCTTGTTACTCTTTAATAAATATAATTTAGTCACTTACTTAGGGTTCTTGGGGAAACTGTACAAGTGACCTCTAAGCTTGATGGTTACGGTATCACTTCCTTATGTAGTGGTGAAGGTTTTTAAGAGCAGATGTTATTTAAGATGCCTTGAGAAAAAAGAAGATGAAAATATTTGCAAAAATATGGCTAATTACATCAAGGCATTATTCACTGGATGCTTAGAAGACAACAAGGTTCAAATATAGCAATATTTTGAAGAAACATCCTTCCTTTAAATCTCCTTGAAACTGACTACTCCTGGTAAAATAAATACCTACAGAAATCTCTAGAATTGTTTGTCAAAAACCACACTCTAAAATATCAAAGACTAATGAGATCAATGAGATCAAGTCACTGGAACATGTATCTCATAGTTATTTTATTAAAATAAAATGTAAAATAAGGTTGCATTAGACTTTAAGCTAAACTAACAACATGCAACTTTTATTTATTATCCTACCCTACCTAAAATGAAAGTAAAATCTTTATTCAAGTGTAAGAACTTTTCCAATGTAACCATGTGCGAAGCAAGATAAGAAACATTCACATATCCACATATAAAAAAGTTACTGCAGTAATTACCTGGATATGAAGAACCAACCAACCTACTTGTTTTGGCATCCGAAGGTGTTGAAGAAGAGAATAGTATTGTGGCCTGATGAACTCTTGAAACCAAATTTCAATGTAATCTTGATGTTCATCAACAATAATTTCTATTATCTCCTTCATCATGCTATGTAGATCCTCTTTTTATGGATGATTGATTTATGAAGTACATAAAGGATCTACTGAGATGGATGTTGAGAACTCCTTAATCTCAAGTCTTAATGATTGCTCTCCACTAGATGTAGCCCATAATTTTTTAGCTTCCTTCGCATTTTGGCAAGGAAAATCATTTTGTAGCTCATATGACCTTGATTATTCTAATATTTCTAGAGAGGTAGACAAGTTCTTGCTTATTGTCAAGATTTTTTCTTCTTAAGAAGAAGAGATCCCAGTTATTGCTAGGATTTGAGAGAGTTCTTCCAAACTAATGGTCACCTTCGAATTTGTTTTCCTGGTGGTGGTAAGAAAACAAAGGTTGTGTTGTTTGGTTCTGTGGAGGGCTTGAGTGGTCTTGCCTCCTGTCCCACTATTACTGATGCTTCAACCTTTTGGTCTATAGTTCTCCCTGTCTTAGTCTCTTCATAGACTGCTTTAGCTCTTCGGGTTGAGCTAGCTCCTGTTTTTCGATATCGGTCTGCAGAGTTTATGAGTGGAATGTTCCTTCCCCCAAAAAGGTCGAGAGGAACCTTGGTTGAAAGGTCTTATTTAGATTTAATGTATCTACCTTTTGGGTCCCTAGGTCTGTTCATGAAATTAAACAAAAAGAAAAATAAAAACTACCATTGGATTTGGGGGAACCTGCTATAGCAGATGTGCAGGTTCTTACCTCTCGTCTTAAAGTTCCCCCGCCACCAAACTAATGTTGAGGTTTAGAAATGATTTATTTCCTAACTATTTCCTACCGTGAGACAACTCCTCGGCAATGACACCAAAAATGATGGGTATTCTATATTCACTAAAAAACCCTCAATTAAATTGTCAACCTGGGGTAAGTAAACTTAGAGTTGTAGCACTATATGTACCAAGGAAGAAAGGCTAAAGGTAGTATAGTCTAACTAAGGAAATGGGCTATTGAAGGGATAATATATTCAATCAAAGACTATTAATGATCAAACCCTATTAATAAACTTAAACTATTTACCCTAAGTAACTTTTGAACAATGGATCGATGGATAGTCCTAAGAAAGCAAATGAAAACCCTACTTTAAGAAAGTTAACTTAATCAATATAATGAGCAAAAGCAAACTATCTATTTAATCTATTTAATGAGAAATAACAACAACAAACTAATCTAATTAATCTATTCAAATTCAATGCACAGCAACAAGTAAGAAAATAAACAAGCAAACAACTACCCTATTAAAGAAAGTAAACAAGCAAGCAACTACCCTATTCAAACTAACCTATGGAAAATTATTCATCAAGTAAACTAATAAGAAATCAAATAACTAACCTATGGAAACTTCTGCAGAAAGTAAACTAATAAAAATTACTCAACAAGTAACTATTCAAATTAATAAGCAAGTGAACTCTATTCTTAAGTTAAACTTCATAATTATTTCTAATCTATAAAAGGAAATCTTAATCTATTTAATTCAAAGCATCATGACAATAAAAGTTAATCAACAACTACTCTTCAATTTAAAATAACTAAACTATTCTCTAATCTACAAAAGCAAGAAAACTTCAAATATAGTATTGATGGTTATGTCGTCGGTGTCTTATGATATCACAATGGCATTCAACAATTAATGATAACTCAAGAGGGATAAACTCAATATTAACTTCTATAGCAAATTGAAAGGCATGAATTAGGCAATCTAATGAGAACTTGGCCATTATGGAAGAAACATAAACTACACTGAAAATCCATGTGATTCTTCAATTCATGCATTAATTATCAACAATATGAAAACACTATTCTGTTTAATTCAATTTCATTCTATGCTAATGTAAGAAAATTCATACTACTAAAGATTTATAACTAAGAACTAAACTCAAAAGCAAACTTTGAATTGAATTTGCAATCTAGATCTAGTATGTCTTTGATTTTCCCATCATTGGTCGTCGATATGATAACCGCCAACTCGCCCACGGTTTTAGTGCAGGATGGAGTGTCGGACGCAGTGCCAGATGGAGTATCAGATGTCGAATTGAAAACAACAAACTGCTCTCAATACATTTAAAATTTCAGGAAACGACCCATGCAGGACCTAATTGGGAATATTATGCACAAAACCCATGTGTCTGATTTTTCAGATTCCACTTCATGCTCCCACGAATTAATATTTAAGTTAGCTTCCTATAATAGTGTCGGGTGAAGTACTGGATGGAGTACCAGATGGAAAAAGGCCAAGCGATTTTTCCCTATGACACACAGATCACAAATTAGATTCTTGGAATCATTAAAACATGTTGAATTATACTTCAAACCATCATAAAACATCAATCATATGTACCTGGTATAAGCTATGGCGATTTAATACAAAAATCCTTCAAAACTCCTTCAAAATAGGAAAATACACATATAGTATTGAACAAAAAGGTTGTAATCATCATCATTAAATTAACCAAATCGTGAGCCCAACACAGTGACCAATGAGGAGATGTTGATTGTTGGGTTCAAGGTTACCTACCTATAATGAAAGTAGGACCATGGTGCGTGGTAGGACTACAACTTCATGTGACTCTGAGACACACTGAGGGTATGGCCAACATGCAAAGTCAAGAGTTATGAGAAATGGTTGACACAAGAGTATAGACTTCCTTTGAACAAGAGCATGAGACATGGATAACTCAGGAAGAATAGAATTGATGTTGAAACTTCATGATGCAGGAGGCATCAACAAAATATCCATAGGGACTAGAGGAATAACCAGTCGAAGGAGTAAACTCTAAGCAACGAGCTCAACTTCCTAACGTCATGCTAAACCCAAAATTTGCATGAAAATGGACTCAAAAGTTTATTCTTTGTTCAAAGGAAACATTATTACTTCTGATATGAGATAATATTCTTTTCACGCCCGTCTTTTTTGTTTTTTCATAGGCAAATAAATGTTATGATACAAGAGAGGAAATGAGTGTCGCGAGTAAGAAACTAGCTCCAAATAGTGGAACATACCTATGCTCAATGCAAGGAAGTGCATGCGTGGCATGGACACTCATGGGGATGTTTCCTCTTAGGGTACATGGTGTCAAGCTACAAAGGATATAAACGAGGCTCGTATTGGCTAGTGATGCAAATTGTTGAGGTAAGAGGCTTATAATGAGAAAGAGAGAAGTGGAAATAGGCTCAATACTACAAGTAGGAGGATATAATGCAGTAACAATTTAACTCCAAAGAATGTCCTTTTTCGTAGATTTAGTCCCCTAGGCCCGAAAAAGTATAAAATAATACCCATGAGAACTCTTCTAGCCAATGTTGACTAGAGTATTCATTTTTTGTAAGTAGTTTGCTTGGTCCAAAAAAGGGTTAAACTTACACCAAATAGACGTCTTTTCAAATCCATTTTAATTAGCGTGAAAGAGACAAGTTCACTCGACAATATTTTCTCTTTTTAGAGAGTCGAAAAAGAGATTAACCAAGACTCAGGGGGGGGAGTCCCATAGGTGAAGGTCAGAATGCTTGTGAGTAATAATATGAGGTTCGAACGCAAAGTCATATTAGAACTATAAGGAACTCACAATCCTATGGAATAACTTCTGCATGGGCACCAAATGGCACAAAGGTTCTAACTAGGGTACCCATGTTAGGTAAGCCTCTACCACTTAATAAAGACACTTCTAGTAGCAGTAAGAAGGTTATGTGTTGCTAATAAATGTGTTTGTTCTTAAGGTATCTAGATCACAGCCATAGGACAATGCAAGAATGCAAAATGGAGTGACAACCTATCTTATATGCTAGTGAAATAAAATACTTGTCGAAGTTACAAATGGGCGGTATGATGCTAGAAACCACAAAAAAAATCCTGGACAAAACCACCAAAACCAAATCTTTCCACTATACTATTAATCCATAAGTTCAAAAAATCAGCCCAAACTATATGAAGTGGGAAAAAAAATTCTACTGATAATAAAAATAGACCATTTTACCATACCATTTGATTTTTTTCACCCACATAGTGCATTTTAGGCCATTTTCCCCATGATATTCAAGTGTTGATTGCAGGAGCTACGATCAACGGAATTAACAACTGTTTGGACCAAGTAAGTGCCCTTCCCATCCTCTTCATTTTTAGTGGTTTAAAATTCAAATTTATTCCTCATTTTTTTTAGTTTTAGAGGGCGCAACATGTAAAATAGGGTGTACGCGGGTGATAGTTCTTCGGGTCGTGTACATGCCTCCATGTACGCGGGAAATAAAATCTTTCCCACGTATATGTGACCCTATACATGACTGTTAGCATGTTAGCTCACGTACAAGTCTGTAAACAATTTTTTTGACAAAATTTAACTCAAAAATTACTTTCCTTTGGAAAGATGGTGATTGAATGGAGGGAGAGGGAGCATGAAGAGGTAGATGCAGCAGTGGAAAGGGATGCAAGGGCCCAACTATCTTTAAAAATATGTGGCCTTTATAAATTTTGGGCTCTCAAAGGAATGAGGGCTCAGGTGAGGTTACTCCATATGCTCGTAAAATATTGGGATCCAGAGACAGAGGCCTTCAATATTTATGGGAAACCATTGAAGATTTAAGTGGATGAAATATATTTTATCATAGGATTGTCTCGCCGGGAGAGGTAGTGCATCTCAAGGCCTGAGGGGCTGGGGGTGGTATGACCATGGAGGACTACATTACGACCCACTATTTTGCAGGAACAAATAAAGTAGGGAACCAACTCCTGATCAAGGCAATCGAGAACCTGAGCTTAAAGACCATTGAACTTGTTCTTACACAGATCTCAAGGTTGGCCTCGTTGCACCAAGCCTCAAGGCCACTCATGTTCTATGAAATGGAGTGTTTACAACCCATTTTTTATGACTATTGTACCACATTGTTGGCTAACATGAAGAGCCAACTGACGGATTGAAAACAGGGAAGAAAGAGAAACTTTGGATTTGCATATGTTCTGTGTAGTTTTTTATTTGAGCGGGTTCCAGGCTTGAGCCCTATAGTAGAGATTATTCCACATGAACCACGCGATCCAGCCATGTCATGGTGGACTGATGTGATGAGGCGGATAGGAGGTGGTAGGGTGCCAACCCCCTGCAATGATGAGTTCTTTGTTTGGTGGTGTCGACAGATCATAGCCATTGATGACTACTCTTATGCAGGGATTGACTACAGAGGGGATCCATATATTACTTTTCCACTAGGTTCCGCATACGGTGATATTGGTAAGAAATGTTTTTATATATTTCATTTTTTTGTCCTTTTTCAAAAAGAATAAAAAACGCAAATATTTTTGTATGGTATCATTTATTAACAATTTATTTGTCATGAAAATGTAGGTCTGCGATGACCACATGGATTCCCACGAAATCGGAAAAGGATCTAGGGAGATGATCATGTGGGAGGAGATGCAGAGAGAGTGTTGCAGAATGTGCAGGGGAACCTATCTCAATTGATGCATAGGACTCCTATGGTTCAAGTGGAGGCTCTTCCAGAGGCTATGCAACGGCAGGTGGTGGGTGTGCCCCGTGTGTGGGTGCGACTCTTCTAACATCTCGCAAACGTCGTAGTGTTCTATCATGATATTCATCTGGTGCCATAGGCATATATTCCATGGTCATATATATAATGACCATATATGTATTTTGAGGGTGTGAGCCCCATTTTGTACTATGACACCATATTTTTTGAAAAGATGAAATATAAAAAAAAAATTGGTCTTCAACTTTACTTATATATGTTACAATGTGTACATGCATGAATGTGTTTTTTTTACTTTAGTTATGTGACAAACACTAATATAAAACATAATTAGCATATGCATCATATACATGATTATAAATTCTAGGTATGTGATTATAAGTAATAAAATCAAAGTATCATTCCAAAAGTCGTACCCGTAGGAATCATCGAAGTAGAGTAGGGTCTCACACACGATAATTGTCATTTAACTAACATACGACTAACTGGGAGTCCAGACGAACCTCTAAATACTGAACACCATGTGAAATGGCGTCACATAATAGTTCTATAATGGTGCTATACTCAACCACATTATTCATTGATGGCTCCAGATGGATGCCACCTGAAGACACTAATTGGCCCTTGAGTGAGTAAATGACCTAAGTGACAGAAGCCATGTTCTGTGTATGACTATTATCACCGTCTGAGAATCCTAAGTAAATTGAAGACTCCATTGACATCTTCCAACCAAGGGAAAACTTTATAAGCGAGTCGATGACACAAAGGAAAATATGTATATACACTAAGATACACTAGTATACAAAGAGTCATGCCCAATCTTGAGGGCTCAAGCATAATATCTTTTAAGGTAGATCCCATTTCTGGGCTCATCCAGCATATTCCCTTCATAATCTTCCAATTCATAGGCTCATTTCTCTAAAACATGTCGCACGATATAAGGGTTGTTCCACATAGGGTTGAACTTGCCTGCCCCCAACGGTTCTTTGGTTTGGTCATACATGAGAACCAAGTCACCCTTAGCGTACTACCGATGACAGACATACCTATCATATTGAACCTTAACATGTTGTTTATTCTCTTCGATAGACATAGATTCATCTCGACGCTGCTCATCTAGATGCTCTAGGTGCACAAGGCATTCTTCAAGATCTGATGTGTCGGGTAGGAGCTCAATTGTCAGTTTGAGGGAAGGGATTTCACATTCAATCGGAAGGATTGGCTCCATTCCATGTACTAACTAAAAAGGAGAAAAATATATGGAATTATTTATCGAGGTTCGATATGCCCAAAGTGAAAGGTAAAGCATTAGATGGCAATCATATTTACTCTAGTTGACAGTTTTTTGCAAGATTGAATTGAGATATTTATTCACCACCTCTACTTTTCCATTTTCTTGGGGATAATAAGGGGAAGAATAATTGTGCTTAAATCCTAGGTTTGATGCTAAATCTTTCATCATTTCATTCTGAAAGTGACTTCCATGATCAGTGACAATCTCCTTTGGGATTCCAAACCGAGCTATAATTTGGTTGAATACGAAGAATTTTGTCGTATTACCATCGGATTTAATGGTAGGCATGGCCTCTGCCCATTTAGTGAAGTAATCCACGACCACAATATTATTATGATGCCCCCAGCTGGAGCTGGGTTACAGTCCATAAAATATACCCCCCACTTGGTGAAGGGACTGACGGTCATGACTGGGTGAAGAGGGGTTATATGTGAGTGCATTTTTCGAGTGAACACTTGGCAAGGGTGACACTTCTTGACCGCTTCAACACAATATTTAAAAATTGATGGCCAAAAATAATTGGCTCGCAAAATGTTTTGGGTTTTCACAAGCCCAGATAGATGACCACCATAAGGCCCACCATGATAGTCATTGAGAACTGACTCATCTTCCTCATGAGTCAAGCAACAATGCAAAATATTATCTACTCCTCGACGATACAAAGTGTTGCCGATGATAAGGTAGTTTTTTGCTTGATGACGTATACGTCATTGATCGTCTCTCGAAAGATGTTGGGATAGCTTCAAGGTTTGAAGATAAATTAGAATGTCTCCATGCCAGGGGTCCAAAGATGATATAAGGAAGATACGTTCATCCGTGAACTAATCATCATGAATAATGTCATCATCTATTTGAGGGAAGTCCGATATCAAGTCAGAAAAAACTAGTGATTTCTTAGACTTTTCTGAAGCAAAATCGAGATCAAATTCTTGCAAAATAAAAATCCACTTATTGTATTTTCCCCCTATTATACGCCTGGTAAGGACGTATTGAAATTGATCGATATCTTCAACTATGGTAGTTTTGCAAAGTAATATATAATGCCATAATCTTTGAACTACATGTACAACGACCAAGGCTAGTTTTTCTACGTGAGAGTACTTAAGTTCAGGACTAACTAAGTTTCGACTGAGATAGTAGAAAATGTGCTCATGGATCTCATCTTCCTCCTAAACCAAAACCATACCAACCCTCCCTTACTATGTGGCGATATAAAGAAAATAGTCTCTACTATAGCCTAGAGGCTTGAGCAAAGGCCCCGATACAAAGGCTTTCTTAACAGCATCAAAACATTCATGGTCTCACTCATCCCATATAAATAGAGTATCCTTCTTCAAAAGATGCATGAAACCCTTAGTTAAATTGGCATAGTTCACTATGAACCGACGCAAGAAGTTATCCTTCCCCTGTAAACCTTGAAGTTGTCACATGCTACGCGAGGGAGGCAATCGAAGTATTGCCTCAACCTTCATAGGATCCACCATGATCCCATGCTTAAGACTAAGAATCCTAAGAGATGGGCATACCTAATGTAGAATATGCACTTGTGACAGTTCAAATGGATGCGATAGTAACGACATATCTCAAATACTAATAGAAGGTGAGTGGAGTGATCTACTTTGTTGCGAGAGTGAACAGTGAGATTTTCGAGGTAAGATTCGACAATATGTTTGAGATCGTGAAAAGAAAAGGTCATGGCACGTTGGAAGGTTACTCTGGTTTTTTTAAGGTCGAAAGGCATTTTTCGGTATGCAAAAGTACATGAAGGAAAAATAAACGTCATCTTGTGTTGATCCTTGGGTTTGATTTCAATTTGATTATATTCTGAAAATTCATCCATAAAAGAAAAAAATTTGCTTCCCGTGCACTCATCAAGAATCTGGTCTATGAAAGGAGTCAGGAAATTGTCCTTAAGACAAGCCTTGTTCAGTTCTCGAAAATCCAGACATAAGCGGATGGTTCCTTATTTCTAATTCACAGGAATTGGGTTGGACACCCATTTGGTCAAGGGAACCATGTAGATGAAACCAACTTTAAGTAGCTTCTCTATCTCTTCCTTAATAGCAGGGGCCTTCCTAGGATTAACATATCTAAGATGTTTTCAAATAGGTCTAGCATCCAAATAATTCTTTATCTCATGTTCAACAATGTCAGGGTCGATCCCTGGCATATCTTCGTACGACCAAGTGAATACGTCACAAAATTCTTTGAAGAGATCGGTGTAGATATGAATTTATTTAGGTGAACAATCTGCACTGATATATACGTTCTCAATTTTCAGGAATTCAATAGATATCGATCGTGATGGTAGGATAAATAATCACCATGTTTCCTTTGGCATAAATACCATGCGTATCTAGAAAAACCACAGCGTGACTGACCATATCACTCAAGGTAGATCTAAATTCCTCGTGTTCGATCCTAACCAGTTCTGGGTGGAAATAGGAGAGATGATGCATATCTTCCCAAGGATTATCGGGACCATACATGGCCTCTAATATGGATTCATCCAAAGGTAAAGTATCATCAAGTAAATCATGCGAACAAGAAAATTGGGTTGCCCATATGAGCTCTAGAATAAGATCCTCCTCATCTGTCTATGAGGAGAAAGGATCTGGGTCAACAATAGTCTTAATAATATCTTGATACGTAACCATTGTTGCTGACAATGGAATTTACATCCTAATGTGTGACTGACCTTCGCACGAGATAGTCAGGGAAGGTAGGGTCCAAGGGTCATTGAAATACGAAGTACGGAAAGGAATGGACCTCATCGACAATAAATACTTACTGGCAATGGAATGAACATATGGATTGGTGCCACAAAATTAAATCTGCCCATGAAAGAGGAATACATTCTGACACCAACATCCTCAGTTTCCTGCCGAGAATTATCGATCACTGGGATCGAACGTCCAACTGATGCATTAGGACTAGCATGCACAAAGGACAAATGATCAATCGCCATTATTTTCCCTTCATGAGGAAAACATAAAGTGCATAAAACAGATGACATGATCGCGGCCATGGCATAAGTCCAATTATGCCCTAGTAGTAAATTATAGTTAATGGGAACATCAACCACCTTGACATCAACCTCGACTGTCTTTCCACCTAACTCGACTCGAAAAGAGGGAATAATTTTGTGGGGTTGAAATGAACGTCCATCAAACGCGGTCAACATAGTCATAGATTGGGATAAAGTCGGAGAGCCAATGGCTTTCCAACAGGTTAGGTACATCATGCACGTTGTGACACCTTCATCAATTACATTGCGTTTGATGGTAATTTTCATGTACTCCACATGGATTTGATAGGCCACATGGTAAGGCAAGCGAGGCTTAAAATATGTGATTTCAAACTTAATAACCTTTGAGCCACACAGGTCTAGAACTCCTAAAGAAGATAATAAGAAATTCATCTATGAAGGACATGTTTGGAGCACCTCCAAAGCTGACATCGCACAAGGGGTTTGACCCATATCTTCAACAATCAAATATTTCTAGGCATCTTTGGAATTAGGTTTGTGGGTAGAGAATTTTATTACTCCTTTCAAAATACGAGGAGGAGGATCCAACTTTTCAATATGCAAGGGTGTTTCCATAGGAGGGGGAGACTCTGGACCTGTAAAATTCTATGAAGAACCATAATCATGAGATCAAGTGGCTACATAAATCTGAGACTTGACCATATTAAGACATAGATGGCCACTTTCATGTGTCGAGGGGTTTTAACTCCTACTCGATACATTTATGGTGTTGGAGGACTCCAAACCCATGTGTTGATTATGCGGAAACAGATTGGTCGGCATAATGGACAGTTGTGATAAGATCCTCGAGGCTTCCTCGATTTGTGGGCATAGTTGGGTAAGGTTATCATATTTACAAAGTTTACAAGGAAACTTCACCTTCTGTTTTTCTTTCTTTCCCTCGCTAGCATTATTATTCGATCTATCATTGTTAGTGTCATCCTTGGCTTTGTTATTATTTTTCCCACCCTTACGATTATTACCTTGTCCTTTCCTTGTATTCCCTCCTGGTTGTTGGTTACCATTTGGGTTGGCCGACGAGCGTACAAAATGCACATCCATCGACTGAGTGGGAGTGGAGGACAAAGTCGAAGCTTGTCCTGCTACAGGCTGTCTTAGAGACAAATCCTTCGACTGGTTCATCACCAAGTCTGTAGACAAATAATTTGTAGAGCCTATGATTCCATCAACATGAGGCCTAGGCTTTTGTCTAGGGTCATAATTCGACTGCGGCATGTCAGGAAGAATTCATACAACATCCCATACTAAGCATATATGAGGTCCAGTTGTTGGGCTTTGAAAATAGCTTCTTCCTCAGATGTTACTCTGGATGTAGAAACATCCTTTGAAATGTAAGGCAATAATGACTTAAGGAACCACTCCAACAGAAAATCTCGAGGAATGTAGGCTTTAATCAACCTATTTCGTCTATGCCACTCTTGAATATGTTTCAAGATATGCATGGCCTTATCTTGGAGAAAGGCCGACAAAATTTCTATGATGGCATCATAATGAACCGGTAATTGGAATTGGTTGAGAAAGACCAAAATCATTTAATTAAATTTTATGTATGTTCCCCCCGATAGCTCAATGAACCATTTCATGATGACCCCCATGAGGGTGCCTTGAAATAGCCTCAAATGAATAGAATTTTCATTAAGGGAATTAGATGAGCACCAAATCTGAAAAGTAGTAACATGATCACCCAGATCATCTCCAGTCTTTCCCTTGAATTTTGGAATGTCTCAATGAAACTTGGTGGCGACGGGGGCCCATGATAGATCGTGACGCACTGGGTCATTTATTAATCTCGAAAAATCTGGTAGATTAAGCATGGCCAGAAAATGGAGCCATGGTTGTGGCGTGTGAGCCCATTCTCCTGGGAAAGATTGGTGTTGAAGGATTGCAGGACATATAGTGTTCTAGTATATACCATGGCCCTATCTAGTAGGGAAACATCCTCCTCCAAAATGATTCATAAGAGGTTGTATGGGAACCATACCTACAGGGGTGACATAATGAGGGTTATAAACATTTCTCCCAGCTAGAGGAGCTCCAGGATGGGGGTTTCCCATAGTGTGAAACTGACTCCCTCTAGGTGGAACTCCAGAGGATAGAGGTGGATTTGTCATAACAAATGTGTTTTTCATAATAGACATGGAGGAAAAAAGGGTTGAAGGACGGAATATAGGAAGTGACTTGTCCACCGAGTTGAGTACTCCATCTAGGAGCATTGAGACTGGGATTAGACCCAGAAGAAAAAATAGGTTGGCCTCCAACCATAGGATTCGTTTGGGGAATATGACTTCCACCAAACGAGAGAGGATAATGTGGAGGAGCCATGCCCCTAGGTCCAAAACTAGGATTTGCATCAGTCATTGGAATGGAGGGTGAAAGTTGCGACGTCATATTGGGTATACCAAAATAAAAAGGGTTAGAGACCAAAGGTATGGACTTATAATTGTATCATGGTGTACCAAAAAGAGACCCAAAAGGGTTTGTTTGTATGGGTCGAGTAGAAACCATAGGTTGGGTAGTTGTAAGGACGAGAACCTATGGCAATACAACCGTCATGGCTAAAGGAGTCGAAGGAATCCCACTAACCATAGAAGGTATAGGAGTTGATGGACTCCCTGTGTCATTCAGAGTTGACTCAATACCCATAACTGGATAATCGCAAGTCTAGGAGGTGTAGATATATGTACCACAGTTATTAACTTTATGCCTTTTAGAAGGCAACTTCAGTAAAGACTCAAAATGCAGTGGTAAATTCAACAAATGACTAGACCTGGGAGGAGGATGGTCTTTCTCCATGATGAATCAAGACTTGATATATGAAACCAAATCCTAGGGCCAACTAATAATCAAAGAGAACACCAAAATAAAGAAAAAATGGCCAAATGCACAAAAACAGGATATAGTAGCTGAAAAAGGGCCTCCCTCACTAGAGTAGGTATGCCTATCCCAAGAGGGGCCTGAGAGTCCCTTCAAAATATTGGAGGTATCAAAATTAGTTATAAGGGATCTCTTGGGCTTAACAACGCAGTCAGTCAGATCCCCTCGAAGAGGTAATCCTCCATGAAGGTTGTGTGTTGTCCAACCCTTATCTGACTTAGGGTACCTGAAGAATAACCCCTGCAAGTAAACTATGTGGCTACCTATGTCAAGAAAATAGAGCTACCAAAATATAACCAATGAGTAGAAGAAGCGTCATAAGTCTAGTCCAATGTATGGACAGGGTAACAAAGCCTAAAATCTTGAAAGCATCGCCTCTCACGGAGGTAAGGGTACTAGAAATATCCCCATATACAAATGGAGCCACAAAAATATATCTAACGCTAAGAAGGTATTAGAGGGTTATCTCTGCAACCAACTTCATGTGACCTAGTGCTTAACTCCAGTGTGAGTGGAGCCTCCTAGCATCACTAATTACACAATGGGTTTCACCATTCTCTGGTCAGACACATATGTTTAGTTTAATCGCCTTGGATAAGTTTACTCACGAAATCGTATTCCAAGGCCCTATGTCCTATGCTTGTTTGTGTACCCTGAGAAATAAAATCGTTTCTAATCAATTTTAGTTAATCAGCGTTACTTTTAATGGATTTTGTTTACTCAAGAGGTGTGGTCGTGAAACTGATGATATTATGACTCACCATATGAAAGAAACAAATATAAAAATACCGCTAAGTCCTAATCTTAAATTCTTAAGAGATGGTAAGCTTTTAAATGCAACTTTCAATGCAATTTCTACAATTTCAATAAAATGCAATCTTTCCACATGTGTCAAGATCAATACTAAATAATCAAAAGAGAAAATGTCATAATGAAAAATGAGAAAAAAAAATTTGTATTTTTTATATAAAGAAAATAAAATGAAAGGATTGAATAGAAGCTTCACATGCAGACCCCACTACAAGCAAAAGAGGCAAGCCAAGAAAGATACCAAGAAGAAAACACTCAAACCAATGTGCAAGGACAACCAATGAAAAATATGATAAGAAAGAATATCGCCCAAAAATTCAACAATAAGAAGGTTTCCTATCACTCTGTAAGCACTTAACAGTTAGGACAGAGACCCAAGAAGACTCAGCAACCAACCAAACACACCCAACAAACATCAAACTCAAATAGTAAGCCTAAATAGATGATGTACATGATTGTTTGATCAAAACTTGTGTATGTACACGCCATACATAAGGACAACTTGCGTATGTATGCGTCTGTCAAGGGAAAAACCACGTATATATAGTAAAACACTGCCAGGGTAAGGATTAAGCCAAGAAACTCTGATGCAAAGTAAAAATAGGTTGTCAAGCAATCATGCGACAAGGAAACTTAGGCTAACAGAGAGAAAGTTAAGGAGAAAAAAAAATCCAAACCCCAAACAGAAGATCAATTCCCCAGTATGGTCACAAATTATGTTACGATGAAAATCTCTCTATGGCATTGGGTAAACCACAACAGACGAAATTACACGCAGAAATCAACTCTAATCCCAAGTATGCTATATAAATGAAATGCTAACAAGACAAGGTCAAGATCCTCCCTCGTTCGAGCATTCGATGAAGACCACCGTTGAGCACACAACTCAAATCTTAATACCTGCAAAGTGTCCTCAACAACCAAGATACACAAGAATATGGTGATAATATATAATGTTAGCATATAGATTAGCATAATCCATTAACATACATAACAAATATTCCCATGGAATAATAATTCAAATATTTTCAAGATATCAATTGGACGAGAAAAGAGTATATATATTAAAATGATCAACAGGAGTATATAGGTGATAAAATTATGCAACGACACATATCAGAACTGAGAAACTAAGTCCCTTCGGTTGGGCCTCCACCACTTCAATCCTCCACCAAAGGGAAGCTCAAATAAAGGAGATAATGATTTTCTCCATCACAAATAAGGAAGAGCTTGGGGGTTAAACAATGAGTTCATACTTTCAAGGATAAAGGGATGTAGACTCAATGTGAAGTGAAATTTCTCCAAAGTATCTTTTCTCTCAAAAGTTGAATTCTCTCCTCCTTTCCAAGGCTTGGATATGGCTCAATTTATAGCCTTCAAATGGAACTAAAGGGCCGATTTGGAGTGTTTCCAGTATATGGAAGGTCAAGGATCATGGATCTCATGATGTGACATGGAAATCCAACATAATTTAATTTTGAGCACCAAACCCGATGTACACAAGATGTAGTGGAGAAACCTGTGTATATGCTTGTTTTCTAACTAGTAGGGCGTGTATATGTGGAAAATGTGTTTTTTTGTCTCTGGAAAGTAAAAAAGGGGACTTCAAGTCTGCATAGGGACATGGAAAGGCCATCCAAACAAGTTGCATGGGGTGAGGAAAAATTTTCTATAACACACACTGACATATTTGTAATCCCAAAAATAAATTCAACTCACCAAGCAGAGACAATTTGAACTCATTATGCATGTCTTTGGAAAACTTTTGACTCATCCTGTCGTCATCGCTTCCAAAGATAATGCCATCTGTTGTTTCAGAGTCTGTACTTAAGGCTTTAAAAAGTACAGTGTCTAGGCATCCAAAAGTTAGTAAGATGTAAAAATGGAGGAGGGTATACCTTCGGGAAAGGAAGCTAGGGTTGATTTCTAAGTTGTCGTTGTTTGGCTTCCAACTGTTCCTGGATGTTTATATCCCTTTCAATGGAAGCCCATGAACGTTCAAGTTCTACCCGGGTTTTATCCATTTTAAGTATGGTATCAAAGAGATTTAAAGCAATATTGGTTTGATCTATCAAGTCGGGTTCAATATTGGGTTGTCTTACAACAGGGACAGTCATAAAGGAACAAAAAAAATTAAAGAGAACCAAATTTTTTTATGCTGTATCAATTTGATTTTATAAAAGAGAACTTTAGAAATCAATATTAAAAGCAAAATGCAAACCAAAAGCCTTTTTTCGTAACTGTGTTATATTTGAAAAAAAAATGGTGCATGAATTATGGGAAAAACATTAAGCTGTTTATAGAATAAGGCTCCTATCGAGCGAGAATCTCACTATGTAAACAGAAGAAGAAAATAAGATAAGAAATAGTCCAATGAAGTATAAAATATGACAACCTAAAGATTCACAGGTCTTGTACCTGCTAGTAGCCGATACAAAGGAAAAACTGTGAACAATAGATAGCTAAATATTAATCACTGCAATAGAAGTTTTACTAAATTGCAATGCAACCTTCATCAGATTTATATAAGTGAAATAAGAATGAATATGAAATAACAAAGAGAACAAACTCATAACACAGTAGTGACGGAATTAGGAATCTTTGGATTGCTTTGTATTAATCCTCGAAAAGAGACAGTCTCTATTTCAATTAATCAAAAAGGTCTAGCCTTTTTTATTTCTTCAAAATGTATATTTATACAAGTTTTTAGGCGCTGGAATCTCAATTGTTCCAGAGGTTCTCGGTTACAATCAAAGGAGTCAAAACGTTTTGTTTCTTTATCTCTGTTTTCATTTGGTACTCGAAACCTGCCTCTTCGCATGCTCCATGCAAATAACGCACTTCTCCACCAGCTGTGATATCAACTTAGATGGCTCTGCTTGATTATTTGCCTCAAAAATATAACAGTCTTTCATCAATAGCAGCAGATTTCCTTCCACCTGTTGATCTTTGTCATTGATAGAGCATAGCAGTATACTCAGTTTAATTAGCCATTTGTCTATTTGCACTATGTCTGTTTGATTTATTTGTGATATTTTGGCTAATTCTCTTTCTTCATTTTCCTTGAGATTTAGCATATATTTAGCTATATTGATATTACCCAGTATCTCCATGCCACTTTCACCGTCGGAACCCAAACAAATCTTGCTTAACAAACCGAAAATTTATTCGCAAGATTTCTTTAGCTTCGTAGCTTGTTGTTTGCCTTCGGATATATTTCACTCCCATTCTTTCAACAAGATATTACCCTTGGTCTGCTCTGCGATGGAAAAACTAGAACTACTGCTTGTTTCCCTTCTCGTTGTGGCTATAATAGCCTCCTGGAATGCCACCCGAGCTGCCCCAGCATCCCTTTCTTTAAGAGAGAGGTTTTCCAACACCTGATCAATGAGTTGGAAGATTCTTTGAATTGTTTCCACTTTAACAAGAAGACCCTGCTGCGCCGCCGATAACCTTTTTCCGATCTCTATTGCTTGGGATTGAAATATCCTAATATCGATTACCTGGCTTTCGGCGAATTCAAGTTTGGCCCGAAGTTGGTCTATCAATTCTCCCTACTGGCTTATCTGAGTCTGACTCATCTAAACTATCAACTGCGTCTGTTTGAGATCGACTTTAAGTCGCTCGATTTCTTTTTGATCTTCTACTCTCGCTTGCTCTAAAGTCACACTTTCTTGATCTTTAGCAATAGCTTCTACTGTATCTAGTTTGGCCTCTAGCATCTTGATCAAATGATTTTTTCGTTTTAGCTGATCTTTTAGGGTCCCGACTGAATATTGGTTTGTCGTGGCGAAAGCCCCCAATGTTCCTACTATTTGCGTCGCGAATTCTTCCTTCTTCATATTTCTCCCATCAGTTAAATTTTTATATTTCTTAGAGATAGTTCATGCCTCTTGGTAGAGTTCTTGTCTCACCACCACTTTCCTCTTCTTATCAAAGAAGAAGTCATTCGAAGGTATCTCTTCTACTGATATAGGTGTCAGTTTTTCACCCAAACCCAACCTGCGTCCGGAATCTCCTTTGCAGACTGTAGGGGGGTAATGGAGGCGATGGGATTGTCGACCTGTTTAGAAGATTTCCTGGGAGTAATGACCGAAGTTGCCTCGCTTGGAGGATTCGAAACCTTAGCTTCCTATTTCGGGGCCCCATCTTTCTCTTCTTTATCTTGTTGTTCTTCTTGGCTGGGTGCTGAATCTTTGGAGCCTTCAGCCTTTGTTTTCTGCACCTCCACGGTCATTGGACTCTCACCACGTAATACTAGAGGGAAGCAACTCCGCCTATGCTCTTGGAATCTGACAACATCGGCCCTCTCTTCAGGCGACAGGGCTTCTATTCGAGCCAAAACCTCGTCATAAGATTTTTTGCCTCGAAAAATATCATCGTGAGGCAAATTCTCGTGCTCAAATATTTTAAGGCCACAGTTGGTCATATGATTACTCACAACCCAGTGTGGATCATGTTTCTTGAATTCGATGTGAACCAACTTCATATCTTCTAGGGCTACTGCCTCGGCCTTCGCATGCCCAAAGTCTAATAACGAATAGGTGTTTAAATGAATAGGAAAAGGTGGCCATACCTTTCTTGAATACCCTTTTAGTTCTTTACTTATACCGCCAATTACAGTTTGCCTAGAAATCTCATGACAAGCCATCCTGTCGGGTATAAGTAAGGGTAAGGCATGTAGAGGGATGGAAGCGCCGAAAACCATGATGTATGAAAATTATTTCTCCACGTACCAATCGGCCACTTTACTTAAATTTTTTGTGATGCTATCTGATATCCTGGGTGGCGGATTACCGAAGATGGAAACATGCATCGGTACCATTACCCAGTTGAAGATTTCGTATACGAAATCTGAAGCCTTGTCCTCCCAAAGCTTAGAATGGTAAACATGGACCAGCTTAGCATCCGATGGAGCCCAGGTCCAATTCATCAAGGGAAAAGATATCATGGAACATACTGCATCCATGAGGTATGCGGACATAAAAAATGAAGAAACTTTCTCGCTCGCTTTCTGCGTCCGATATTCTGTAACCGACTGGTCAGACTATCTGATAACATTTTGGCCCAGTCGAAAGAAGAGCCTTCTACTACTGTGTACATCAAAGGCACCCATTGCAGGAAAAAATGCGTGGTGTCTTCCCTCCCGTACAATCTACAGGTCATCATCGCTACGTATTTGAACTGTGGTTCCAAAGAAGATATAGAATAAATTCCATTGTTGTCTGCCCTAAACTTCGCTGGGTGTGAGACCCAATACTTGATCAAATCAGATAAAATTTTCATGTATTGCTCGCATTCCTTCTGTTTAAAACCCTCTAGAAACTTTGCATTGTATGTGAAGTCCAACATGGGAGGTAACTTGTACATTGCCTGTAATTTTTCTGGTCTAAAGGTCCCAACAGTGACCCTCTGCTCATTGATGATGGTTCTGGTAGGGATGTCTACATGATCTAGCACCCATCGGATCATGTCATAGTAAGGCAGAAGACATGGCCTGGCCACTACTTTTTGCATCTCTCCCTGGACGACGATCTTGTATTTGGTAGTCATGTCGTTTGTCTCATTATCACTGGAATCGTCCAAGTAGTTCACCAACTGTGATTGCAACACCTCTGAGACGTATGACCAGGTTCATACGGAATCAACGCTTCGAGGTGAAGTATCTGAAATATTGTCAAAACCTTGTCCTAAAACCTCAGCGCTTGCCTTGGATGCTTTTCACAGGGCCATGACAGGGGATTGTAACTTAGCTCTTCTGTAATAAAAATGCATATACATATAGAAGTTAGCTTACTGAGAAAAACTTCTCTATGTGGGATAGAAATGAAATTTATGAATAAAATAGGAAGCAAAAGATCTATATCTTCAACCATTTAACATATCGATGTCCTTACGAATAGAACGGTCCAATCATATTTAGATAGATATTTTGGCAATAAAAACCATATCCTTAATTTGTCGTTTCACCTTATTTCCAATTAATGCCATAAAATTCGATGGTTTGTGGCACAAGATGGCGCAAGGAACATTTGAAATTACCTTGTAAACTGTGCATTATTATCATTTGCATTAAACATTGATTAGGCTGGCTTGGCTTACTTAATCAGGATTTAAATCAACATTTCGGCGTTCGTCGTATCGGGACTTTTAACTGTGACCTTTCGAGCCTCTAAAACCCGAGTTTGCGATGATTAGATTTAGTTAGGTGAGGACGTAAATAGATTAAGTGTTTTATTAATCATGTTTTAATTTATATCACGACTTTGCGGCTCAGGGCTTTGAGGGTATAGTTTCCGGGCGGAACGCATGCCGAGTCGCGAAATCCCGAGAGGCTTTAACCATGGTCAAAACTACACACTCTGGACATTAACCCGGGTTACTTATGTGAGGATCTCATGGCTTCATCTTTCGACGTTATGACGGTAATGTTTTAGGAGGGAGTGAACGTCGAGACACGAAATCCCGACAGCACTTGACTGGGGTTTAAAAAAATTTACTCTCGGCTTTCCCCTGAGGTAAGTTTTTAAAAGCTTTCGCGACCTCGCACATCGGGGTTTGTAAATCTTGTGACTTGTGACCCCCGAAAAGCGATATTCCAAGGTACCAAAAGTAAAGACTTTTGTTTAATTATATAAAGTGGTAAGTTGTGAAACATAAAAGCCCTCGCTATTTCGCATGTCGAGACTACTGAGATTTTCAGTAGGTAAATGTCGCGAAGCGAAAAAGAACTCAAAAACCAACATTTGACCTTAAAAAAATTATTTTTAAACTAGTTGAAAAAGACGGCTCCAACTAGGGATCCCGTCTTCTTGCAAGATGGGAAGAACAGTAGACCACGTGCATGTATTGGGTAAATGGAGTCATTTGCTTCACTTCTGCTAAACTTCCTTTAGGGAAAAGATAAACAAAGGGAGGAAGAGATCTTGTCTTTCACTTTCGCAAAGCTTTTAAATACTCACTATGTTTCGTACTCAGCTACAGTCCCTTTCACGACTTTCTCTTTCTCTTTACTAAAATTAGGTCTGCATTAGGACAAATCAAAACAGTTCTAGGAAATCCAACAAGACAAATCAAAACAGTTTTAGGAAATCCAACAGATCTTGTAACTTTTGGCCTGCATCCAACGAAATTTATTACATATTTTTAATTGGGGAGTCCCATTCAAATTTGGGATGTGGATCAAATGAAAGTTGATTACTTATAGAGTGAAATCGTATAAAACCTCCAGACATCCTTTATATTGCTTCACCCGCTCAGCACTCTGAAGTTATTCTGCCTCTTTTAATCAATTTCCTTTCACCGCCTAAAATGTATTTATGACAGAATATTGAGATTCAGGGCAATCATTTCTCACTTTCATCGCCTCTTCGCATCTATATATGTACAATTAGGAGGACTTTCCTTTCATCATCCTGCTCTATAATTTTCTTTTTAGAATGGGCGGGGAAATGATTGTATGAGGGGTGATATCTACGTAATATTTTGTAATGTAGGTCTGTCAACTTACTTTGATTACTGGGTACCAACCTTCCCTTGACTTTCACACCTGGTCTGGTAGTGGGAGAAAAAGGGGGAAAATCATTTCTGGGGGTTTTCTTTAGAGCAAGCCTCAATCCTTCAAAACTGTTGGAAAACCCAAAATAGTCAGGATCCACCTATGCATAACTAGCTTAGCAAGAGACTGAGGAGTTATGAAGACCAGCTTCCTTTCCAAAATACGCTTTACAACTTTCGAAATTAAAACATGATATCTTCCCCTATGTATATGAATCCAGAAGGTTACTTGGATTTTTAAGAACATAAAATTGAAGACCAGAAGAAAGTTGACGGATAGACTTTTGTACACTAAGGAGCAGGGGTTGAAAAAATAAAATTGCTTTTTGAAAACCCTTTCCCATAGATGCTTTACTTAACTATCACCCACCTTTATTTTAAGTTAACTTCTTAGGACCCAGAGCAAGTAATTGTTCTTTTTAATAATGACTAAGAAAAAACATTAGATTGATGGGACCTTTATGGGGCTTAGGAGACCTTTGCTTTCTTAAAAAAAAAAACAGAATTCTCGGGAGGTCATACCTTTACCTTACCATTTTGAAGCAATCGGAAACCTTTTCTATCACCTGATTTCGATGAAATCAGCCTCCGATACATGACTTTCCATTTTCTCCTTTCGCTCGTTTAGGTCGCAAGCCAAAATCCTGCAAAACACGAAGAGTGTCCCTTAGAAGAGTTGAATGTATTCGAAAATTCTATATCTATATTTATACTGACCTACTTAATTAAAAATGAAACTTACCTGAAGGGAATCATAAAATAGAAAACAAATACAAACTGGTATATACAATGGAAATCCTTTGAGAAACAATTATTTCATGTAGTGTTATAGATAACGCCCATTGACAAGGGTGTTGAAAATTTTACCATCCAGATTTTCTAATAAAAACGAATTTTTTCCTTCGGAAGTTGCGACTCTAAATGGTCCATACCAAATATGATTGAATTTACCGTGTTTAGCCGAATATTCCTTCCTAGCATCCCATCTTAAGACCAAATCACCTAGAAGAAACTCTCTGTCTTTTGTCTTACGATCAAATAACATTTTCATGTCGTCTTGATATTTTTGCAATCTTTCGTCCACCTCGACCCTCTGTTGTTGTAATTCGATCAAATGATTTATTCTCCTTATGATGTGGTTTGGTTATTCTTTCTCATCTTGCCATAGTTTCATTACGGGAAGTGCCAAGTTTATAGGTAATACCACGTCAGTCCCGTATACCATCTGGAAAGGAGAAATGCCGATGGATTTTTTTGTGCCAATCTGATTTGCCCATAGTGCGTATTTTAAATGTACATGCCAGGATCTCTTGTTCTCAATCAACGATTTCTTAATTATGTTGATCAGAATCTTGTTCGAAGACTCAGCCAGTCCATTTCCTTGGGGATAATATGTCGTAGAATGTCTGAGTACAATATTGTATTTTTGGCAAAAACTGATCATAGCCATAGATTTAAAAGCCTGATCTTACTATCTTTCGGGGGCAGCGGAATCTAGATAAAATATTTTCTTCTAGGAAATCTATTACCACCGAATCCATAGCACTCCTGGTAGGAATAGCCTCTACCCATTTAGTAAATTAATCTGTGGCAGTTAGGATCCATTTGTGTTGAGCGTTGGAATGGGGGTTAATTTCGGATATAAAATCCAGTCCCCATTGTTGAAAAGGAGCCTCTGTTTTGACTGGAACTAAAGGTAATGTTGGGAATTTATGATTGCCTGCGAACAGTTGGAAAGGGTCGCAAGCCCTAACTTTGGCATTTACATCCGAGAAGATTTTAGGCCAACAATACCTTGCCCTCAGGATTTTATAAGCTGTCGCTCTCCAAGCGTGATGTCCCCCACACACTCCTTCATGGAATTCGCTTATGACCTCCTTTGTTTCAGATTCAACCAAACAAACTAACAGGAAGCCAAGTGGGTCCTTCCAAAACAATTTACCCTCAATTATACAATATTTGACCGCATGTAGTTTTAGCGTTCTGGCTTTGGATGGAGATAAATCACTTGGGCACTTTAAAGTCAGTAGGTAGGATACTATGTTTTTGTACCAGTCAGAGGATGTAAACTTCTCTTCGATCCTGACTTCACTTGTTTGTTGGTAGAGCTTGTTCATATATTCATCTTCTCCACATCCCTGTATGGCATTTATGTTGAGGGCTCTGAAATTGGATTCAACTAAGAGTTTATCCAAACCTTGACCCTTTATCAGCTTCGTCGTCTTTATTTCTAGATCAAATTCTTGAATTTTTGTGAGCCACTGTCCCCTTCTACCATCACTGTCAGGCTACACTAAAATGTCTTTTATAGAGCCTGTAGGTACATATGCGATTATCTTGGAATGCAATACATAAGTCCTAAAAGCCTTTAATGCCTTTACCATAGCATATGCTTCTTTTTCCATTATATCATATTTTAGTTCCACGTCTCTAAGACTTTTGTTGAAAAAGGCTATCGGTTGTTTGAAACCTTCCTCATTTTTCTGGAGGAGCACCGCGGAAATAGTGTGCTCGGAAGCGAATGAGAAAATGAGAAAATCCTTTAGATAGTCAAGGCTTGCCAGTACAGGTGCCTCACTTATAACCCTCTTGATACGTGCAAACGATTATTTGGCCTCTGTTGTCCATTTTACCTCGTTGTTTTTCTTTAACATACCTGTGATTAATTTCACAATTTCAGTGAAGTTTGGGATAAACCTTCTCAAAAAATTTATCTTTCCTAAGAATGACTAGATTTCCTTTACATTTCTAGGAATATTTATTGTGTCTATAGCTTGAACCCTGTTGGGATCATATTTAATTCCGTCTCAGGACACAATATGGCCCAGGAGTTTACCTTCTCGTATGGCGAAGTGAGACTTTTTAGGGTTTAAAGACAGACCGAACCTGTGGCATTTTTCGAAAGTCTGTTTGAGATGTATTAAATGATCTTCGTCAGACTTAGAAAAAATGGTTAGATCATCGAGGTAGATAACTACAAACTTGTCTCTTTAACCGACGAAAGCGATATCCATAGCACGCTAGAAAGTGGCACCTGCATTCATTAGACCAAAAGGCATTTTATCATACATGAATGTACCCCAGGGTGTAGTGAATTTTTTTTTTTCTTTATCATGTTCATTTACAGCAATTTGATTGTACCCAGAGAAACAGTCGATCATAGACATCCTATTTTCTCTGACTACCTTTTCTAAGACGTGATCCATTTTAGGTAAAGGATAGTTGTCTTTTAGGGAAGATTTATTTAAATTTCTGAAATCAACACACAGTCTAATCTCTCCACTCTTTTTTCTAA
>SNQJ01S0044506.1:76387-92250 GCA_010110895.2 Picea sitchensis | reverse complement strand
CTTCCTCCTTGAACCAAACTTCCTTTTGTTCCTGAAATTCTTGAATCTTGTTGTGAAGGCTTGATCATCGTACTTCTTTTGGGGTTTCTCTTTTGCACTGATCCTTGATTCTTCTTGAGCACAGCAAATCCAAAGTTCTTCAAATGTTGGATACTCCTTCCTTGTGTTCATGCTTGCGGCAAATGCATCCCATGTCTTGGGAAGACCATTGAGTACTATGTTTACCAATTCCTTCTCTGAGATGATCTCTTCAATAGCTTGTAGTTGATGTCTTAACTGATAGATTCTCACAAAATATGATGTTATGTTGTCCTCATCATTCATCTTCATGTCACGAAGCTCATTCTTCAGACTCATAACTTGTCCAATGTTTCTGAGGGAGAAGAGATTTGTTAGGGCATCGTACATGTTCTTCAATGAGTCAAGATGGGAGATGTAGGGTATCAAGTGGTCTTTTATAGATTCCACTATGATACTCATAGCATTGATTTCACCATCTTTGAACTTTTCTGTAGCTGCAACGTTTTGCGGTTCCTTCTCTTTCCCTTCTTCAAACTCTGATTTCACGATCTTTCCTTTCACGATATCCAACACTTTATTCTTGGCAAGGATGAGGTCAATCCTTGTCTTCCACGCTCTGAAGTTAGAGGCTCCATCTAACTTGTTCTCTAACTTCATAGAATAAGTCATCGCTGCTTTGACTTGGTCAAACCCTAGTTTTGACCAAAAACTCAAACTTGACATCTTGGCTTGCTGAGAGTACCAGGAGATGCTCTAGGCTAAGGCGCACTGATCTATCCGGAGATTAGGTCAATCCCTTCACTTAAGGTGCCTCAACAAGAGGATTAGGGTTTCTACAACTGTACCAGCTAGTAACCCTAGCGGCAGTGCTATGGTGACTGCTCCTACTAGAAACCCTAGCGACAGTTCTTCAACGAGCTTAATATCCTCACGGCTATGTTTCCTTCCAGCGGTTAGACTGAATGAAGGAGGTGTGGGCCCATAACATGTTAGAATATAAGTGGATGTGCTCATTTTACCATTGACAATACTCTTGTCACCCAACCATAGGCCAAAGCCACCCTCCGAGCACCTTAACCTTGACAGAGAATCACTCCGGAAGCAAACCCTAGGCTAGATAGCCAAACAAAGGGTAGCGCACCTTTCCCCAAGGATAGCGCACCAATAAGAGTTGATCAGATAGTCCAAACCCTAGCCAAGAGATTGTCCAAGCGTAACTGCTAGCTGCAGCAGCTGCAACGCAGCTCTCCTCCAAACTTGCGCAGAAACTAGGCAACTGCAATGCGCACAAGTGCTGCTCTACAATTCTGAGACTGCCTACCAGAATGAGAACTGACCTCCTGTATTTATACTAATTCTGGCTAACTGCCTGAGCTGACTTCTCATTCTGGGTATCTGTCTGTTCAGTATATATTATTATTTATGGCCGACTTCTTCTCTTGGAGGCTAATAACCTAATATAAATTATCTTCTTAAACCGACAAGTCTTCTAGGGTTATTAGCCAACTCATTAGGGTTTTTTCTTGCTTCCCAGAGTATTCTATCCTTGTCAGGTTTACACGTGGAGGTAAATACCTCCCGCAGTTACCATAATATTAACAATAAGCCCCTTCTAACTTGTTTTCTGACTTCATAGAGTAAGTTATAATTGTTTTGACTTGGTCAACCTTTGACTTTGACCAAAAATTCAAACTTGACATCTTGCCTTGCTGAGAATACCAGGAGGTGCGCTAGGCTATCCAGAAATTAGGTCAATCTCTTCACTTAAGGTGCCTCAACAAGAGGGTTAGGGTTTCGTTGCTGCAGCAAAAACTGGCTGCAACTGCAACTGAAACTGAGCCAATCCTCCCAATCTATCTTCCAGCGGTTAGACTGTTCGAAGATAGTGTGGGCCCATAACCTGTTAGAAAGTAATGGATGTGCTCGTTTACCCATAGACAATATAACAATATTGTCACCCAACCATAGGCCAAAGCCACCCCCGATCACCTTAACCTTGATAGAGAATGATTCTGGAAGCAAACCAATAGCCAACCACGGCTAATGCATAAAGATAACCAAGACTAATCAGAAAGTCCAACCATAACCAATAGAAAGTATGAGCCTAAACCAGGAATACAGATTGTGACAACTGCCAACTGCAGCTGCTCCCCAGACTTGCGCACTTGCCCAGTTTCTACAGTGCACACTTCTTCCCAGCTGAAATTCTGAGCTGTAGTGTACAAAATGAGGTCTGGCTACTTGTATTTATACTGTTTTCCTGAGCTGTCTGGGCCGACTTCTCATTTTGGATGATAAATACTTAATATTAATTATTTCCTTGAGCTGACTTGTCTTCTAGGGTTAGGTTAAATGCTTTAGGGTTTCTTCTTACTTCCCGGAATATTCTATTCTCGTCAGGGTTACACGTGGAGGTAAATACCTCCCGCAGCTACCATAATATCAACATCCCCTAAGGTAATCTTGATATACTCCTAAACAGAAAGGGATTTCCTATTAAGTTGACAGTGATAGGTCACCCCCTGTTACGCCAATCTTGCATCCACTTACCCTGGGCTTTGGGCAAGTACAGATTGTGCGATAACACTAACCTTTACTTCAAGGTTATGAATGATGAGCCAGTTATATTGCTACTGTATGTGGATGACTTATTCGTAACAGGAGAAGAAAAGCTCATCACAGATTGTAAGAAGAAGCTCGCTGCAGAATTTGAGATGAAAGACCTAGGCCTGATGCATTATCTCTTAGGTCTTGAAGTTTGGCAGAGCCCAGAGAAGATCTTCCTTAACCAAGGAAAGAATGCATTGAAATACTGAAAAGATTTGACATGCTGGAATGTAAATCCATGAACACACCCATGGAAACAAAGTTGAAGCTCCTGGTTGATGCTACACTATATAGACAGATTATTGGTTCGTTGATGTATCTGACGAATACCAGGCCAGATATATGCTCTGTTGTGAGCACCTTGAGTCAATATCTTGTAGAGCCCAGACATGTTCACATTGTAGCTGCAAAGCATGTGATGAGATACCTTAAAGGTACGTTGGATTATGGTCTCTGTTATACTGGAGATCATGACTTCAGACTATAGGTTATACTGATTCAGATTGGGCTGGAAGTGTTTCTAATAGAAAGAGCAATTCAAGATGTTGTTTCAGTCTGGGGTCAGCCATGACTTCATGGCAGAGCAGGAAGCAATCCAATATTGCTCTCATCACGGCAGAAGCGGAATACATTACAGCATGTTCCGCCAATTGTGAAGCCATATGGCTTCGGAAGTTGTTGATAGGTCTATTCGATCTGGAGATGGAAGCCACCGTGATTCTATGTGATAACCAGAGTTGCATAAAGATGACGGCGAACCTAGTGTTCCATGATAAGTCAAAGCACATAGAGATCCGGTATCACTACATTCATGATATGGTGCAAAGAGGAGTTCTAAAGCTCCAATATGTTGGCACAGGTGAGCAGGTTGCAGATGTGTTAACCAAGCCGTTGTCTTGTGTAAAGTTTGAGTACTTCAGAGACAAGCTTGGTGTTGTCCAAAAGGACCTCCTTCGAAACGGGGAGTGATGTTGATGATACTATGGTATCCTGACCAACAACGGGTAGCTCCGTTAGGATTTTATATCCTGGGGGATTGATCATCCTTGGACAGATCCCGAAGGTCCGGTAAGGACGGCCTGTCAGAGTACCTGTGCATGTATATGCCAACCGTGATCAGTATTGGTAGCTCCGTTAGGATTTTATATCCTAGGGAATCCTTTGATTCGTGGGCAGATCCCGAAGGTCCGGTAAGGACGATCTGTCAGAGTACCACGTGGTAGGTCCATTAGCATTTTTATATCCTAGGGAATCTTATGATTCCTGGGTAGATACCAAAGGTCCGGTAAGGACGGTCTGTCAAAGTACCACAAAATGTTGTTGTTTCACCTGCCTCATTATGTTTCCATATGATGATGATGTTGTATCAGCCTCATGTTGTTGATGATTTTGTATCAGCCTCATGCTGATGATGATGGTGTACCAGCCTTGTGTTGGTGATATTGTTGTTATTGTTTTATACTAATTGATGTTGATGTTTCAGCTTCATGCTGATGATGATGATGATGATGCTCTGACTCCATGCTGTGGATGATGATATTGATGATGAGAAAAAACTTTCGATGATTTGTAGATGTGCCAGTCAGTGTTCCAGATGCTAATGACGATGTTTCCCTCTCTATCTCCTGATGATGTTGTATTGGGTTATGTCAGTAGAATACCCTTCTCGTTAAGGGGAGTGTTGAAATATTGTAACTTCGAAGAATATTCTAATTATATTTGAGTTATTATCTTATAGATCAAATCCCCTTTTGTGGATTGATCATGTCGGGTCTTGTATAAGACCAAATCCCCTTTTGTGGATTGGTCAACCCATATTTATATGGTGGCATTTGAGAAGTCGGCCCCTAGGGTTTAATAAAGTGGTTTTAACCACTATTGGAAGAAGTTGGCCCTACTTGATGAAGAGACATAACCCTAGCGCCTCCTCAACTAGTATTTATAAGTGAGGATGGCGCCTCACTTGGTCACTCACTCACTCAAACTGCTAGTACGCATCTTTTGAAGGTATTTGCAGTTGCAAGAAGGAGAGAGAGGTGCATGCTCAGTCCTAGTCTATTCTTGGTGATTTGGTCTTCAGTCTTGGCAGTGTATTGGCAATCTATCATTGAGGAAGTTTTTGTTGGGTTTTCTCCCCCATGAGGGTTTCCCAGGATAAAATGTTGTGTACCTTGTGATTGTGTTTCTTTCAGTGATCCTGCTTATGTTGTTTTTTTGGAAATGCTCTAGAAAATTGAAAAGAACCTAATAACAGCTCTAAATTTAACACAAGTGAGCCTAAAATGATAGTTAGGGTTAACCACTTCAAACCCTACCAAATCATCCTAGTAGCCCAACAAGTTTCAAGATGATCAAGGGTAAGATTCTCCACTAGAAATCCTCCAATGGCTTTCAGAAAGGGACCTATCAAGAAGAGAGAAAGGGGGCTCACCACCAACAATAGAGAAGTAACACCACGCTTGCAACCATTCCAAATAAAATACCACGAGGATTTAAAGAGACCACTTACTCATCAAATCAATTCACAAGACCATTGATCCATGAACATCCATTGATTGCAAGGCATCACAAAACAAATCTTCAAGAAAGTGCTCTAGCTAGCCATCCACAACATAAAAGAAATAAACAAAGAGTTTCCTCCAATAGATTTTCAAAAGCCTTATGGGATTTCTCCCCCAGTCCAACCATGAGTACAAATGAGGAAGGGCATCTCCTTTTATAGAGTGATGTTCATCTTCCTTTACAATAAAATGATATTATCTCATGTGAGATCCTTAGATCTAGCCTATGGAGAAGTAAAATACAATTTTCTCCAACTATCTGGTCTAAAATGCAATAAACATGGAGTGTTCACGCCACATGTACAATGGTCATAGTGAAATAATCCCCAAAGAGAGGGGTGTCCCCACTAAAGAAGGAAGAAAATAGCTCCAAGGTGCAATGTTTAGCCTCCAAAGGCTTCCAAGGGGTGAATCCTCCACAAAACATGCAAGTAAAGACTCCCAAGTTTCCTCCAAGGTAGACATGTAGGTCTGTAATGAGAAATCTCCATAAAACATGAGTAAAGAGTCTACAAAAGGGGGCGGCCCCTCAAAACCAGCTCCAAATACATGTATGAAGTCTTCAAGGTGTACCAATCTTCATCAAATGTGCAATGCAAGGCTCGTAGGGTCTCTCCAATGTGGGTGCATGGTTCTCCAAGATGGAAAAGGATCAACAAGCAATGCATGTACCCTCAAAATTGGACAGCCTCCTCTAAATTAGCTCCAACAAGAAATGTGTGATGCCTCCAAGGTGAAATAGTCCACCTCAAATCATGCCAACGTCCTCCTCGAATCAAGGAAAAGTCTAATAACCCCACATGTGCTAAACCCTCGTGTATGAGTGGTGCATCCTCCAAGGTGGACATCCCATCTAAAGATGTAAAACAAACCAAAAAATGTGCCAACAAGGTGAGAACTTCAAAATCTAGAACGTGGCATGGCAGGAGAAGTCCTGCTACATGAAAATAGCCCAAATTTATTTTGACCAATGCCTTGGGAACTGTGATCTGCCTTGCAGACTGTGAAGATGCCCAAAAACCTGAATGAATCCAATGCCATGCTCAAACCCTAAATGATCAACCAACATGTAATGTTCCCAAGCAATTTTGGCCAAGAACTAGGGTTTTATGTTTGTTGTCTAGTGTTTTGTTTTGCAGGTTTTAATTAAAATACAATTTTCTCCAACTATCTGGTCTAAAATGCAATAAACATGGAGTGTTCAAGCCACATGTACAATGATCATAGTGAAATAATCCCCAAAGAGAGGGGCGTCCCCACTAAAGAAGGAAGAAAATAGCTCCAAGGTGCAATGTTTAGCCTCCAAAGGCTTCCAAGGGGTGAATCCTCCACAAAACATGCAAGTAAAGACTCCCAAGTTTCCTCCAAGGTAGACGTGTAGGTCTGCAATGAGAAAATCTCCATAAAACATGAGTAAAGACTCTACAAAAGGGGGCGGCCCCTCAAAACCAGCTCCAAATACATGTATGAAGTCTTCAAGGTGTATCAATCTTCATCAAATGTGCAATGCAAGGCTCGTAGGGTCTCTCCAATGTGGGTGCATGGTTCTCCAAGGTGGAAAAGGATCAACAAGCAATGCATGTACCCTCAAACGTGGACAGCCTCCTCTAAATTAGCTCCAACAAGAAATGTGTGATGCCTCCAAGGTGGAATAGTCCACCTCAAATCATGCCAACGTCCTCCTCGAATCAAGGAAAAGTCTAATAAACCCACATGTGCTAAATAGAATCCCTCGTGTATGAGCGGTGCATCCTCCAAGGTGGACATCCCATCTAAAGATGTAAAACAAACCAAAAAATGTGCCAACAAGGTGAGAACTTCAAAATCTAGAACGTGGCATGGCAAGAGAAGTCCTGCTACATGAAAAATAGCCCAAATTTATTTTGACCAATGCCTTGGGAACTGCGATCTGCCTTGCAGACTGTGAAGATGCCCAAAAACCTGAATGAATCCAATGCCATGCTCAAACCCTAAATGATCAACCAACATGTAATGTTCCCAATCAATTTTGGCCAAGAACTAGGGTTTTCTGTTTGTTGTTTGGTGTTTTGTTTTGCAGGTTTTAATTATAGAAAGATGTGTTGAAGTGTTTTGTTGAGTTTTATTGTATAGATGACATCACAACAAGTCTGGAACACAAGATAATGAAGAAAATACACAAACAAAAATAGCAAGCTTCAGATCTGACCTTTATTTAATAATAGAAGTAATCTTCATACATGGATCTACAGATCTAATACAATATAGAAAGATATAGAGACTCCTGGAGATTCCCCAACTGAATATGGATTATTACAAGATCAATGTGTTTCCCTTTACAGCTGGAACCCTCAGATATGAGCTGGTAACTCTCTGTGTGTCTAGATCTAGCACTAGTACGGTCCTAGCTGGCTAGATAAACTCAATATTTCGGCCCTCTAGTCAATGACCTCCAAATAGCTTTAAAATACAGTCAAAATGTAGATCAAGTGCTAAGTAGATGGATGGGAGCAAGCTAGGCTTAAAACCATTGAGTCCTCGTCCAGATCTCTAAGCCTCCTCAATGAGAGTTGTGCCCTCCTTAAGAAATTCGGCCAAGCCACCAAAAATCATATAATTAAAGAAACCCTGAAGTAAAGGCTGCAAAAGGGCACTATGACCCTAGCAATAAACCCTGTAACAGGTGGAAAGGCTGATCTAGCCTCCCTAGAGCAAATCGAACACTTCTTCCCTTGGAGTTGTGCCCCACTGCTGGAAAATACTTCAAATCTGCGCCCCAGCCTTCAAATCCTGAGTGATGAATACTTTTGAATGGATAGAATGGCAAGGGAGGGATCTTGCACCTCCTTGGCAAAGCTTGGACCAGGAACGAAGGAATCTTTCACCTCTTTACTGGCCTCTAGGGTTTCTTGACTCAAAACCCTCAAAACGTAAGTTGTAGAGCTCAAGTGATCACAATGAGAAAATAGACAAGAATGAGGAGTGAGGCGCCTCCTCTCTCTTTTATACCTCCCAATCTAATTCTTAGTTGAGTTTCCTTTTTTTCTTTTTACTAAGGTTGTGATTTGATTTTTCACTTAAGTTACCTTCACCTTTTCTTTTCTTCTTGGAAGTCACTTTTTAATAAAATCACTTTAATTCCATAAGTGACTTTTATTGCCTCAACTCCTTTTTTCCCATGGGACTATAGTCTAGAGGGGTGACTAGACTACTTAGTCCATCTTTGTTGTTGTCAAGGAGAGGAGAACATTACACAACATGCCATCAAATCTCTAGCTCAGCCCGATAAGTGAAACCAAGCAAGTACTCCAACTGTCCAAAGCTCACAAAAATACAAGGGGTAGTGAAGAAATTCACTAGGAGTACCCCTATGCCAAAATAAGGGGTAACAGTGTCAAAGCTGAATCATCTGCAAAGTGCACATTAAGCAATTGACTAGTATCAAGAAATGAAATGCCCCTAATCTAGATTTGAATGCAAGTTGCCTCCAAAAGGTATCTAAGGGCATATATAACACCAACATACAAGTCAGATCACCTTATCTAATAATCCCTAAAGGGGGATCACTTCAAAGATGTTCCTACTTGCATAAACTCTAGCTGGAGAATTATAGAAGAGAGTGCTCAGCTCTGCAAAAAAATAAAACAAAGCCCAACCATTTCAAGATACCAATAATAAAATCCCACTCATTTCTATGATCGGACTTGTCCAAATCAATTTTCATGAACAAGATCTTCTATCCCATCTCCTTGGCCTACTCAAGACATTGTCAATGCTCAAGTAATAATGAGTTTTTCAAGAATGAAGCTTTCCTTTATAATTTTGTCTACTCTTGCCTTATAGTTATGGAAACTACCAACTTTACTCTATTAGCTAGAATTCTTGTAAGTACCTTGTAGAAGACAATAAGGAGGGTACTAGGTATATATCTTTCAACTAATTCCATATTTGAACATTTTGGGATAAGTTCAATGAGTCCCACGTCAATATAATTTATCATAGTAAAAGCCTCAAAGGACTCACAACACATCTAAAACAGATTTTGCCTAATAACAAACCATAAGCTATAACATTTTGTAAAATTCAAATGGAATCCTGTCCATCCCTAAAGATTTCTCGTTAGTCATGCCCTATATAACGTTGGACAACTCGTCTCAGTGCAGAGGATAAAAGGAGGCTTCTCTCAAATTGACAGACTATAAAAAGTACAACCTTTCTAATTGATGCCTTGGTTAATCATTTGTTATTTTAATAGCTAGTGGAGGTCAAAATGCTTTGGAGAAGTTCCTCAAATATCTCATGTTCTTGTTTTTGATTCTCTATCATCTCTCCGTGAGGTTGCTTGATAGCAAAGATAATTTGTTATCCATGCTTTCTTTCTAAATATTCAAAATGAAATATTGTAGGTTCCTCACCATCCTTGGTGCAATTAATCATGGCTTTGGTCTTGGCTCCCTGACACTATACCTTTCAAACACTCTAAGTTGGTGTTCAAGCTCCCCAACCTGTTATTTATTGACTGTGTTGAAAAGGTCAGCCTTCAAGTCTCATTGTCTAATAGTGATCCGTAGCTTCATAAGGTTTCTCTCTTTCACTTGACAAGTATGTGCTACTATCTTACCCCAACCTCTCAATGGCCTTTACTGAAATATACCTCTAGATTTGAACTTGTCCTTCTTTACTATTGATCTTAAGACTTGACCAATTCTCCTATTTCAGCAATGCTAAAATTTGGACAATTTTTCAATTTATTTGTATGATCCTTGTTCAAAGGCCATGCTAATCTTCTCTCTATTGTTCCAATTTTATTTGATGTTCCATATATACATAGGTTCAACAGGAATTATGAGGTTAAAGCATGGCTTACCCTGATTTGACACCCACATTTTTTGCTGCTTTTGAGTGCATTTGGCTGGCTTTGGCCATTGAAGACCGCTAAAGAGAGGAGAAAGGCAGTTTCGAGGCCTTTTTTTGCCATATCCTTTTTATAATGGTTTGGTTCATCTTTTCATCACTATACCCTGACTTAACCCCACAGTTTTAGCTTCTTTTGAGTGCATTTGGCTGACCTTGGCCATTGAAGGCCACTAAGGAGATGACAAAGGCAGTTTTGAGGCTTTTTTTCCCATATCCTCGTATTTTATAGTGATTTGGTTCATCTTTTCATCCCTAGACAACTGCCCTTTTACCAGTTTCTATACAATTATCTGATCCACCTATTTGGACTCTATGGCATATTCTCCTTCCAACTTAATCTCATCCTATATACATTGACTCAACGTTGCCTTCATTCAAAAAAAAAACTACGGACCAGGAAAAACAACAACAGAGATAAAGGTGGCCCTAGGATTCTTGATCATGCTGGATCAGATTCACAAAGATGCCCCATTGGAGCCAAAATCTTTTCAGTTGCTAATATTATCAAGAAAATCCACAATCTTGTTCTCTTGGTTCATAATGATTCAACGAGCATTTGGATGCCTGTTAACAAATTACAGGAGAACAAATGGTATGTTTACCTGCAGAATGACCTTTTTCAGTAAAGTTACACGCACTGCAAAAGCCATACAGTCTTTCACAAGGAGCAATGCAATCAAAATTTTAATGAATTTCTACCAAATAATCCTTCTCGTTCTTTTAGTTGTCATTCAATATGCAAGTGAATTACCAAAATTGGACTTATTCCATATGATTATTTTAGAAGCACTACATGGCTAAAATGCTCTGCTTCCTTGGGTAATAGTTGGTTCTGGTTTCTCCTACGATTACTTGATGTCAAACGTTTCAATTGACTTATCACTGTAGTGCCGTCCCTCCAAATGACGCAGAGTTAAAAACATATACCGTATAACAAGACTGTTTTCCAAACATATCAAAAGAGGGAAGACAAACATAGATCGCAAAGACCAAAGGGCAAGAGTGCCAGGACCTGAAAGTGACCTCGAACAAAGAACCTTGAGGATCCAATCCTTGCATAAAACAACATAATCTGGATGTAATGGACCTATGGACACCATGTGTTTGGCTTTGACTTTGAGCTGGCAAAGCTCGGGGCTCAAACGTAACTCCAAGCTTATTAGGCACTCATGTTCTTGTCGTGGCTTGGAGGACTGCACCGGCCAGGATATCCCCATGCAAACCCAATTTACCATTTACGCTATCATAAAACAGGAGTTCATGAAGGAAGGATTGAGTGCAGTTGAGGAGGAGCTTCAAAAGGTGACAGAGGGAGTCCATTCCAACATGGCCTTTAGAATTAGGGAATCTGATGTTAGTGTAAGTATATAAAGTAACTTCCCTGTACTTCTTACCAATTTGCAATTGCAAACCTGCTAAGCAATGGGGTTGAATATTGACCCAGTTGGCTTATAAACATGGCAACAGTGCATCAGAACAGGTTTGATTTCATCAAGCCTCTTCAATATAAAGACAAACCAATTATCCGATTGCCCATAAAACAAAACAGTAGTCCCCAAAGACAACGAAATTAAAATAAAAGCATCCATCCACTGCAGTTCATCTCAACTCTATGAATGCGATAAAGAAATGCAAATGAAAAGCTCTCGCACAGGGTGTTCATGCTAACCGTGCAACAAAATAAGCAGTCAAGCACTGAGATAGGATCGAGTTGACAGATAGAATGTTGCATGACAAATAAAATGAATGATGGAGAATCTTACCAGATATAGAAAATGAAAAGCAAGGCCAGAGGCAAATTTCTACCCAAACCCAAACCAGAGACTATAGTGCGCCCAACAAAATGAAATAACGTTGTTGTTGGGTAGAAGACTACTGTAGTGAAGCAGACGCAGCACGAATCTGCTTGTCAAAATAGCGTAGGCAAAGCATAGGCATATTCCTCCTCGTTTCCTACCAAAGAGCACAACAGCACAGCATGCTTTGCTTGTCAACCTCCTCCGTTTATTTTTTGTTTTTTCTCTTTAACTTTTGCTTTCCCGCATGCCTATTAAAAAAAGGTTTCTTTTGTTTTTCTGTCCACACGGTGCTGAAAAACTTACATCAGGCAAAACACGACAAAATTTGTCTTTCAAATCTTGAATATGAGTGAAGGAATATTACAACTTTGCTTTACCATCAAATCAACTTTTAATTGACAAATCGATTAAGTCGTTACTTGTGTCTTATATTGCATTTTATTCTCCAACAAAACAAAATAATGGAAGAATTGATGGGATGTCAAAGATAGATCTTCACTTATTTATTGATGCCAATCCGCCACCTTTTTATGGAATGCTAAGTTGGGGTAATTGGTACGAGGAGACTTGGTTTTCTATGTGGTAACTCAGGTAAATTAATTTTAATTTTTAATATTAAGAATTGATGAGAATTTTTGTTTACTAAATTTTGTACAATTTGAGTGGGTCTAATGGTTAAGAACATGTATTTCCTCTTAAGCGATCATAGGTTCAAAGTCAGAGGGGGATAGGGTATGTACACCTCCTTAGACTTTAGCAGTTAAATCACTATGTGGATGGGGTCCCTTTGTTAGAATATGATGGATGTGCTCGTTTAACCATAGACAATATCACTATTGTCACCCAACCATAGGTCGAAGCCACCCCCAAGCACCTTAACTTTGACAGAGAATCATTCTGGAAGCAAACCCTAGGCTAGATAGCCAAACAAAGGGTGGTGCACATTTCTCCAAGGATAGCACACCAAACAAGAGCTGATCAGATAGTCCAAACCATAACCAAAAGATAGTCCACGCCAAAAAGAAATCTGCTAGCTACAATGACAGCTCTCCTCCAAACTTCCGCACAAACTGGCCAACTGCAGTGCGCACAAGTGTTGCTTCTGTAGTTCTGAGAATGTTTGTCAAAATGAAGACTGGCCTCCTGTATTTATACTAAAACTGGTTAACTGCCTGGGCCGACTTCTCATTCTGGGTGCTTATTTACTTAGTATATAATATTTCTTTTAGCTAACTTCTTCTCTTGGAGGCTAATAACCTAATACAAGTTATCTTCTTGAGCCAACATTTCTTCTATGGTTATTAGCCAACGATTTATATGTGTGTTTGCAGTAATAAACAAGGAGATACAATCATGGAACATACCTCAACCATATGCAAGATCAAAAACATGATAGACAAGCCAAAACATCTCAAATCTACTTGTATTCATAAATAGAAGAACCTGCTACAATGAGAAGGCCGACCTGGAATGCTCAACAGATGGCTTTGATAAAGAAGATAGAAGCTGCTACAAAATGCTCCAATAGAAGATACTATAAGCCTCTGAAGGCTGAATACTCACTGAAGACCAATGCAAGAGTAGATCTGGGCTGTAAGAAATGCTAAACCCCCAAGCTGGAAGATGCCACACCCTGTTGAAACCCTGAAGACCCTCAATAATTCAGCCCTACTGTCAAAGACCTCCAAATGCTACGATGAAGATGTTGAATTGTAGATCGGATGAGTAGAATCCCCTCCTGAAATCTCAAGCCAAAATACCAAGGGAAACTCCTCCAAATGTTGAATCCTTCAATGGAGTTGCGTCCTGCTAAAACTGTCAAACCCTATAATTTCGGCCATGATGAAGGAGGCCTCCAAATGCTATGTTGAATATGTCGAACTGTAGAACGGGATGAGTAGAATCCCCTCCTGAAATTTCAAACCGAAATACCAAGGGAAACTCCTCCAAATGTTGAATCCTCCAATGGAGTTACACCCTCCTAAAACTGTCAAACCCTATACTTTCGGCCCTAATGAAGGAGGCCTCCAAATGCCCTGAAACTTGCTAGAAAGATAGATCAAGACACTGCAAGTCACTATGTGAAGTCTCTGGGTCAGATCTGAAGTATAACCCCTCTAAATTGAATAGATCTGAATCTCCAAAATGTCCTACTTCTCTCCAATTCGTCCCAATGCTCTAGGAAATAATCTGTACCATAGAACTCTCTCAAGAGGCACCAGAAATCATGGCCAAGGCCCTGCAAGTAAAACCCAAGTGCTCAAATCTTCAAGGGATCCCTCAAACTCCTGCAACGAACCTTCCTTCAATAAATGATGTGCCCCCCTTGCTGGAAACCCCCAATGGTGCGCCATCCTTCTCTTCCTATGCTTGTGGCTAGTGTAGAACCCTCATGTACTGAGTAGATATGGAACTAGAATGGTGTGGGAGAGTATTGCATCTCCGAGACCAAGCTTGGGAGAAGCTAGGTGGAATCTTTCACCACCAAATCATCCTCTAGGGTTTGTTAAGTCAAAACCCTCAAAACCCCCAAGAGATGGGCCCTCTAGCTAGAAGCCAGATATCAAAATGATAGACATACATGAATGAATGAATAGAGGCCCTTGCCTTTCCTTTATACTTCATGCTCACCTTCTCCCTCCAAAGTGACTTTCATTTTATTAATATTTAATTAATTAATTATATCATTTTAATTAATTAATTAACCTTTTTACCTCTGAAAAGTGCCTTATCTCTCCTTGTGGCTTCCCTGGCCACTGAAAGTCACTTCTATCCATCCCATCCTATAGTGTTTCTCCTCCCGATTCCAATGAGCTATTACATTGAGAGGTTTCTCCAAGTAATGTGCCCAAAATTACCTCTTTAGTGAATTTAATTGACTTATAGCTCAAAATGCTCAAAATCATGGAAATCGTCGAAATGCAACGAAACCAAAGCCACCCTATGCAGAATGGGTCATAATGATGAAATGGGATGAGCGATGCAATCTGGACCCCAAAATGCCTCTCAATAATCCATGTACTCTCTATAACATCCATCCGACTACTCTGGTAATCATAAACCTCTGTAATGTAATGATGTCCCAAAGTGGGGACATTACAGTCCTCCCTACTAGAAAATTGTTTGTCCTCAAGCAATAACCAAATCCCTTCAAGTAAAATACCAAGATCCCATGTCCACCTGTGGGATACACAATAGACCCATCCAAAGATGAACACTCATACACTCTGCCCCCTGGGTCCTGTTATCCCCGATATCTAGGGATAACTAGGAGATCATGTCTCATGGCCCACAGGTCCTAGACATGAAGTAACGAGAGCAAGATTGACCTGAGCATGGCCCTGGAAGGCCCATTCTTCTTCTTCGCCAGATTTGTCCTGTCAACAGCAGCAGTTTCCATCACCATCGGCTTGGACTTACATCAGAGAGGACTTTTGCTCCATGAGGTAATTGGTCCAAGGTATCATGGTATGTGTCATGTTTGATTGTTATAACCTTCTTATATATGCATTAGGTTCCTGTCATTTCTGATAACTGCTTGGATCTTACACTAATCCACTTGACCATTCTTGGGGTGATTGATGGGCTAACTTAGCAAGCTTGTATTCATGGGTTTTGGTTAGCCACCAAGGGGGATTTGCAGAGCCATCGTCCGCTCCCACCATTCTATAATTTTTCATCTTGTCTACCGCACATCTATCCCATTCCCCTAGTCCGGCCATTAGTATGACCTTTTGAGGGACACTTTGTCTTGTGGGAAGAAGGGGCTAAAGGCCCAGGGGGTAAAAGCAGCCAGTAAAAGATAAAAGCCATAGGAAATGAAACCTAGAAATGCTTTGCCCAGGAATCCCTGAGAAGGCAATAAAAGGCCTCTCAATAAGAAACTAAAGGGACCCTAAGAAAAATAATAAAACAAGACCTAACCAAGAGGATGGGAGGTCTCATCACGAGCCGGCCCATTATGTTCATAGGTATCCAG
>SNQJ01S0044506.1:56724-72663 GCA_010110895.2 Picea sitchensis | reverse complement strand
TGCAACACTTTTCACCCTTAGATTTATGTTTTGAAGCTAGCCGTTTTGCCAAGGATTTTTAAAGAAAGAGGGAGGAGCATGAGGCCTTGCTTAAGCAACACCGGAATGAGCCTCCTCCCCTTAGGGTTTTGACTCTAAGGCCTTGCCATTGCAGTACCATAGAGCCTAGCTCTCTTGTCTTTGAATTTAGATCTTCCCGAGAACTAGCCCTTGCTTCTGACTCCATAATACCCTAAGGCACTGGTCTAACTCTCCAACTTTGAGCTCGTTGTGCCAAAACAACTTCTTCAAACCTCTTAAATTTGAAACCCTAACTAACCCTAACGTCTACTAACCCTAGATAAAAGATGGCGTCATGCTTTATTTGAACCTTTGGTTGATTAAAAACATTGTGGCTCAGTCATCTAGCGATAGACATTGGTGTATAGAGAAATTTCATTGGCCTATTTGCAAAAAAAAAAACGTTCACCTCTTTGTCTACCAAACTAACCCTAAAGAAGGCTGACATCACCTCTAGTAAGGTTGACGCAACACTCTTGTCATATATGAGCATTTGATGATATTTTATGCTAATTCAAAGATTGATTATATACATTGAATACTATATCATTTCCAGTGTTTATTGAGAAGTAATATTATAAGCCATAGTGATTTTTGCAATCATTGACTTTGTCAATAATTACTGCTATTTATGCTCATGTATATTAAATGTTTATAGTCATTGATCTATGAAGTGTTAACCACTCTTTGCATGCATTAGTTTTATTGTTGCCTTGTCTCGCAAATAGGTGCTCTTCTGTGGTTTATCTTCATTTTAACTATCTTCTTGGCGGTAATCTGTGAAAGGGAAAACTTATCTTGATCCTTTAACCCTTTGCCTTTCAAAACCCCAGATTGTCAGGGACATCTCCCTTGGGTTTAGCCACCCTAAATAGAAAGAGCCCCTCATCGAGGTGACAGTGGGTGGGAAAGCTCTTGTTACGCCAGTTTGAGCCATACATTTCAGCTACCTGACCTAGACTACAAATTGAGCGATAACAGGTCCCATATCAAATCATGGACTTCTAGCCCCTGGGAAGCATAATCCTGAAATATACCAACTCTGTGAGTCTCCTGCATATGACACATGCCCTCATACTAGAATGAGTACATCCTCCAAGCTACTATCAAGATCACCACGACCTCCATCAACTGCACATGTTGATGCCAGAATGAGGCACTGCAAGAACTCTGTGGGACACCCTCATGTGATGTGATCCCCTCAACATTGAAACTCAATGAAAAGTCATGACAACTTTCCCCTGCAAAGGTCCACTCGACTCTGTCAGTTAGTGAAATGCCTAATCCTACGATCTCTGGGTCCCATGCTAACCTATGTCAAAGATCACCATGTTGGCCCTGCACTACTCTGACTATGACTTTTTTCCCCCTGTGTACATACTGGATCCTCCTCTCCTGGATCCTCTTGCTGAAATACCTATTGTCCAGGAACTGTATCTGTAAGGACATCTCTATAGAAGAAGTACCTATCCACCCATCTCCACGTCCGATCTTGATGATCAAGAGTGAAAAGTTGCCTCGCTCTATCAGACAAATCCGTACAAACCCACTCCAAACTGACCCCTGGTGGATTGTGTGGATCTCTGGCGCAACCTAGGTCACCATGTAGTGAAACACCCTGCTAACCAAGTGAACTCTCAGATCCCATGGTAGACTTGGAAGTTTATCACTTCCAATCTCCTCTAACTGTGGTTGTGTCAGACTGATCATCATTGGAAGCCCTCCGTGCTCATCTGCTATCATCTAGCCTATGGTGCTCACCATCACGCACCAAGTCTCAGTTGGTTGCTTATGACGATCCATCTCTATCTTGTTGGATGCTGTAAAATTACTCCTATCAGGTGGTCTCAACCCACGCACTCTCCATGCTCTCTGTCACTGTCTATCTCTCCTCATCTTGTTGTCCATGATAATAGTGTCGGGAAAGGGTAACAAAGACATTTGTAGCTGATTGTAGGGATGAAAAATACCACCTGCCTCGGTAAATCCCAAGGACTTGACCAAGAGCACATCTACATGTACCCTTGATAACTACTCGCATGTAGCCATCACTAAATCCCAATCATCAGGTACAACTAGAAGTAACTCCTCTAACTGTTGGTAAACCAATCTCCATCTCCCATCACCCATGCAATTGTTGACACAGTGAAGGTGAGATCACATAACCAAATGTTGTTACAAAGGAGTGGCATATGCATGCTCCCCTAAGTGTGTCTCCTCCCTACAAGGCAATACGCCCCTCTAAATCCCACCATACATCTCGGCATGTCTATGTGAGCTATCACTCATCACTGTATGCTCCGACATACTCATGTCATCTCCCGTAGACTCATGTTGCATCATAGATCCTAGGCATACTGTTGGATCAACTTAATCATGGAGGTCAACCTCTCTCGGAACACCAATGGAAGTGTCCTCCATCAACTGGTGCTCCTCTGCTAGATCACCAACATCCCCTAGCAACGTGACTGAATGATATATCTAAGTGTCCACTAAGATAGATGAAGTGGATCTCTGACGGATCTCCTTGAGAAGCTCATCTGATCTGGACTTTGATTCTTGGGGGGCTGTCTGTGTGCCTCTTAAGAATCCTCGAGTGCTCTCCAACTCCTAAGCAAGTTTGTCCACCTTTAACTCTTTCTCCCTCAGAGCCTCATGATACATCTCACCAATCCTTAATAGGTAGTCCCTGTCAGTCAACAACTGCTGGTAGTCGGTCCTCATCACAGATACTCTCTCCCCGAGAGTATGTAAATCAACCATGGCAAATCCCTCATCTGAACTACCATGTATCATTGATGCTCTCCAACAGTAATCTATCATCAATGCATGCATGTCATCACTGTGCTTGGTGGCTACAATGATCATATCCTCAGTGACTCTCAATTGTGTTGCTAAGTTATGTGATACTGTTCACAGTCATGCTGAGGTGCTACCTCATATCCCTTACTGTTGGTGTCAGTTTTGCTAGTGTTAACTCTAGAATCCCCCAAAACACTCTCTGCATAAGATAATGTGTTGAACTGTCCACTGTCTATTGTGCTATTGGGTACTCTTGTATGCGATTGCACCCCATCACTAGATGTTATCTCCCCTTGAATCACACTATATCTTGTATGAGCAGCCGTATCCTCCTGTGCACTCAACTTATTACTATCATCTGCACGTGGATCCCATATAGATGTATCCAAACACATGATATGGTCCTCATGAATACTAAAGAGTGTATCCTCGTCAATGGAGGCCGAAAATGGAAGTGAGTGCTCCATCAACCTATCAGTGTCCACAATCTACTCAACTAATGGAGTCTCCAAAAGTGGTGACTCAATCTCCCCACGTTGATCTGTGTGTGTAGGGTCCACTGTCTCCAAGTCATGTCTCTCCTCCTGGTTCTATGGATCCCTATGTCCATGGTGTGCATCCCTCACACTAGGCTCATCCATCATATCTAACATGCCACTGATATCCTCATGTGACGTGGCTATCCTGGGTGTCTGAAAAGATGATAGTTGTGTCACAACCCTCATAGGAAGGTCATCAGATCTAGGTGATAACACGTGTGAACCCTCACTAGTGTCACCACTCTGCTGAGGTGCAAGGTCATCAATCATATAGGATATTTCTGCTCAAGTATTGGTGCTATCATCCTGTCCACCCGACTGTTTATCCACTACACAAGGGTCACTATCCTCTTCAAGCGTGCTAGAATCATCAGCCTCTGTGCAAGAGTCACTATCATCATCAGACTGCTCCAGATAAGCATCTATTGCTCCATCCTCACACACCTCATCATCACTGTCATAATGCATCTCAATAATATGCTTCTTACCCTTACCCCTACACCTATGTTATGGTTCCCAAGGCACCTTACAACTGTAGCAAAGCTGCGTGCTCCTAATGGGTGTGGGGTTATTCTATGCTTCTTCCCATCTAGTTGTTTCAGCCATGAATTCCATTGTCTGATTGACCCAGAATGTAATCTCATATGTGCTCCATCTAGGATTTTTCATGGATAAATATTTTTGGAATGTTACTTGAGCCCTAATGCTCTCACTAAGGTCGTAGCAATATTCCCCTCTACTATGTACCATCTCTCTAGCAAAATCCCCAATATCCATCTCCTCTTATGGAAGACCCCTCTATGGCTCTGCATGCATGTGATAATTCCCACTGGTTGGTAGGAGTCTAAGCTTTGATACCATTGTAATTTTCCCAAACCATTATGCCAGGAACATCACGGCTTTGGGTGTCTTTTAAAACTTTTATTGGTTGTGGTATTTCGTCAAATACTTTGCTTACAGTGATCCTCTAGGTTAATCTTAGGAGTATAATGATGGTTTATATGTGTGTTTGAAGTAATAAACAAGGAGATACAATCATGGAAACCATATGCAAGATCAACAACATGATAGACAAGCCAAAACATCTCAAATCTGCTTGTATTCATAAATAGAAGAACCTGCTACAATGAGAAGGCCGATCTAGAATGCTCAAAAGATAGATCTAATAAAGAAGATAGAAGCTACTACAAAATGCTCCAATAGAAGATACTATAAGCCTCTGAAGGCTGAATACTCACTGAAGACCAATGCAAGAGTAGATCTGGGCTGTAAGAAATGTTAAACCCCTAAGATGGAAGATGCCACGCCCTACCAAAACCCTGAAGACCCTCAATAATTCGGCCCTACTATCAAAGACCTCCAAATTATATGTTGAATATGTCGAATTGTATATCGGGATGAGTAGAATCCCCTCCTGAAATCTCAAGCCGAAATACCAAGGGAAACTCCTCCAAATGTTGAATCCTCCAATGGAGCTGTGCCCTCCTAAAATGGTCAAACCCTATAATTTTGGCCCCGATGAAGGAGGCCTACAAATGTTATGTTGAAGATGTCTAACTGTATAACAGGATGAGTAGAATCCCCTCCTAAAATCTCAAACCATAATACCAAGGGAAACTCCCCCAAATGTTGAATCCTCAAATGGAGTTGCACCCTCCTAAAACTGTCAAACCCTATAATTTCGGCCCTGATGAAGGAGGCCTCCAAATGCCCTGAAACTTGCTAGAAAGATAGATCAAGACACTACAAGTCACTATGTGAAGTCTCAGGGTAAGATATGAAGTATAACCCCTCCAAAGTGAATAGATCTGAATCTCCAAAATGTCATCCTTCTCTCCAATTCGTCCCAATGCTCTAGGAAATAATGTGTACCATATAACTCTCTCAAGAGGCACTAGAAATCATGGCCAAGGCATTGCAAGTAAAACCCAAGTGCTCAAATCTTCAAGGGATCCCTCAAACTCCTGCAATGAACCTTCCTTCAATAAATGATGTGCCCCCCTTGCTGGAAACCCCCTTTGGTGCGCCCTACTTCTCTTCCTGTGCTTGTGGTTGGTGTAGAACCCTCCTACACTGAGTAGATATAGAACTAGAATGGTGTGGGAGAGTATTGCATCTCTGAGACCAAGCTTGGGAGAAGCTAGGTGGAATTTTTCACCACTGAATCATCCTCTAGGGTTTGTTAAGTCAAAACCCTCAAAACCCCCAAGAGATGGGCCCTCTAGCTAGAAGCCATATATCAAAATGATAGACATACATGAATGAATGAATAGGGGCCCTTGCCTTTCCTTTATACTTCCTGCTCACCTTCTCCCTCCAAAGTGACTTTCATTTTATTAATATTTAATTAATTATATCACTTTAATTAATTAATTAACCTTTTTACCTCTGAAAAGCGCCTTATCTCTCCTTGTAGCTTCCCTGGCCACTGAAAGTCACTTCTAGACATCCCACCCTGTAGTGTTTCTCCTCCCGATTCCAATGATATATTACACTGAGAGGTTCCTCCAAGTAATGTGCCCAAAATGACCTCTTCAATGAATTTAATTGACTTATAGCTCAAAATACTCAAAAGCATGGAAATCGTCGGAATGCAACGAAATCAAAGCCAACCTGTGCGGAATGGGTCATAATGATGAAATGGGATGAGCTATGTAAATTGGACACAAAAATGCCTCTCAATAATCCTTGTACTCACTATAACATCCATTTGGCTACTCTGGTCATCATAAACCTCTGCAATGTAATGATGTCCCAAAGTGGGGACATTACAGTCCTCCCTGCTAGAAAATTGCTTGTCCTCAAGCAATAACCAAATCCCTCAAAGTAAAATACCAGGATCCCATGTCCACCTGTGGGATACACAGTAGAACCCATCCAAAGATGAACACTCATACACTCTGCCCCCTAGGTCCCATATCAAGTCATGAACTGCTAGCCCCTAGGAAGCATAATCCTAAAATATACCAACTTCGTGAGTCTCCTGCACATGACACATGGACTCATCCCAGAATGAGTCCATCCTCTAAGCTACTATCAAGATCAACATGGCCTCCATCAATTGCACATGTTGATGCCAGAATGAGGTACTGCAAGACCTCTGTGGGATACCCTCAAGCGATGTGCTCCCCTCAACACTGAAGCTCAATGGAAAGTCATGACAACTTTCCCCTGCAAAGGTCCACTCGACTTCGTCAGTCAGTGAAATGATCAATATTGTGAATGCTAACCTCTATCGAAGATCACCATGCTGGCCCTGCACTACTCTGACTATGACTGTCTACCCCCTGCATACATACTGGATCCTCTTGCTAAAATACCTGTGACCATTGGACCTATTGTCCAGGAACTGTATCTATAAGGACATCTTTGTAGAAGAAGTACCTGCCCACCCATCTCCACATCTGATCCTGATGATCAAGAGTGAAAAGTTGCCTCGCTCTATCAAACAAATCCTTGCAGAACCACTCCAAACTGACCCCTGGTGGAGTGTGTGGCTCTCTAGTGCAACCTAGGTCACCATGTAGTGAAACACCTTGCTAACCAAGTGAACTCTCGGATCCCATGGTAGACTTGGAAGTTTATCACTTCCAATCTCCTCTAACTTCTCCTGTGTCAGACTGATCACCGTCGGAAGCCCTTCGTTCTCATCTTCTATCATCTGGCCTATGGTTCTCACCATTACACACCAAGTCTCAGCTAGTTGCCTATGATGATCCATCTCTATCCTGTTGGATGCTGTAAAAGTACTCCTGTCAGGTGGTCTCAGCCCACACACTCTCCATGCCCTCTGCCACTGTCTATCTCTCCTCATGTTTTTGTCCATGATAAAAGTGTCAGGAAAGGGTAACAGAGACATCTGTAGCTGACTGTAGAGCTGAAAAATACCACCTGCCTTGGTCAATCCCATGGACTCGACCAAGAGCATGTCTACCTGTACCCCTGATAACTGCTAGCATGTAGCCATCACTAAACCCCAATCATCATGTACAACCAGAAGTAACTCCTCCAACTGCTGGTAAACCAATCTCCATCTCCCATCACCCATGCAACTGCTGAAATGGTGAAGGTGAGATCTCATAACTAGATGCTGCTACAAAGGAGTGACATCTGCATGCTCCCCTAAGTGTGTCTCCTCCCTGCAAGGAAATACACCCCTCTGAATCCCACCATACATCTCGACATGTCTTTGTGAGGTATCACTGATCACTGTATGCTCTGGCATACTCATGTCATCTCTCATAAACTCATGCTGCATCATAGATCCTGGGCATACTACTAGATCAACATTTACATGGAGGTTAACCTCTCTCGGAACACCAATGGAAGTGTCCTCCATCAGTTGGTGCTCCTCTTCTAGATTACGAACATCCCCTAGCAACGTGACTGAATGATATATCTGAGTGTCCATTAAGACAGATGAAGTAGATCTCTGACGGATCTCCTCAAGATGATTATCTGATATGGAATTTGATTCTTGGGGGGTTGTCTATGTGCCTCTCAAGAATCCTCGAGTACTCTCCAACGTCTGAGCAAGTCTTTCCACCTCTAACTCTTGCTCCCTCAGAGCCTCATGATACATCTCACCAATCCTCAATAGGTAGTCCCTGTCAGTCAACAACTGTTGGTAGTTGGTCCTCATCACATATACTCTCTCCCTGAGAGTATGAAAATCAACCATGGCAAATATCTCATATAAACTACCATGTGTCACTGGTTCTCTCTAGCAGTAATCTGCCATCTATGCATGCATGTTATCACTGTGCCTGGTGGCTGCCATGATCATATCCTCATTGACTCTCAACTGTGATGCTAAGTGGTGTGACTCCTGGTCACAGTCATGTTGAGGTGCTACCTCATATCCCTCACTGATGGTGTCAGTCCTGCTAGTGTCAACTATAGAATCCCCAAAAACACTCTCTGCATAAGATAACGTGTTGAATTGTCCACTGTCTACTGTGTTGCTGGGTACTCCTGTATGCCACTGCACCCCATCACACTGTATGCTATCTCCCCCTGAATCACACTGTATCCTGTATGAGAAGCTGTATCCTCTTGTGCACTCAACATGCTACCATCATCTGCAGTCGGATCCCATATAGATGTAACCAAACATGTGCTATGGTCCTCCTGACTACTAAAGATTGTATCCTCATCAATGGAGGCCGAACCTAGAAGTGAGTGCTCCATTAACCTTTTTACCTATGAAAAGTGCCTTATCTCTCCTTGTGGCTTCCCCGGCCACTGAAAGTCACTTCTAGCCATCACATCCTGTAGTGTTTCTCCTCCCGATTCCAATGAGCTATTACACTGAGAGGTTCCTCTAGGTAATGTGCCCAAATGACCTCTTCAGTGAATTTAATTGACTTATAGCTCAAAATACTAAAAATCATGGAAATCCTCGGAATGCAACGAAACTAAAGCCAAGCTGTGCGGAATGGGTCATAATGATGAAATGGGATGAGCGATGCAAGTTGGACCCCAAAATGCCTCTCAATAATCCTTGTACTCTCTATAACATCCATCTAGCTACTCTGGTTATCATAAACCTCTGCAATGTAATGATGTCCCAAAGTGGGGACATTACAACCATACTTTATCTGAGTAATTAGATATGATGTTGGATAAGTCACTCACTCAACAAGGTGACACAAGAACCACTCTTCTAATCTAGACATATGTCCTAGAAGAATAAATGTCCTGAACCATTTTTCGTCTGGGAAATCTTTGTCCATTGATTATCCATCTAGTTGATAATCATTTCCAATACTACTGATAGTCTTCAAGGCAATCAGAAGAATGTCATTCAATAGAACACAATTGTGTCTATCAAATACAATCCAGTGGTACACTGCCACACCAAGTAGCACACAGATGCTTGATTAGTGACGTATAGTCACAATCAGTGGAACACAATCCACCACAGTAGCATACATCTACTATCTAGAGACATACAGTCTCCATAACAATCATCTGATATCAACCTGCATAGAAAAACATTTTTATGATATAAACTGAATCATCTGGGCCATTCTTCCACTCACATCTGTGAGATTTGGAAGAGCATATGCCCTAAGAAGGTCAAACATAAATGATGAGCTATCTGGACTATTCTTCTCAAGCAAGGAAGAATAATTGTCTTGATTTCTGAGCTTGGACCATTCCCTATCCTGGGTCGTTCCTCTGGCACTAAACAAAGTGCAACCTAGAGAGAATGATTCTACCCTAGGGAATGCATGTCCCTGATTGTTGAACCTGGACCATCCACCTATCTGGGCCATTCCTCCGGCACTAAACAAAGTGCAACCTGGAGAGAATGAATCTTCCATAGGGAATGAATGTCTTGACCATTTCATAAGGAAATGACCGTCCTACACCAACCTCCAAAACATACCATTCTTCGAAACTTCCCACAATTGTGAGCTTCGAAAGAATGACTGTCCGACGAGGCGGACCAGTCTTCTTGACCACTACTAAGAGTGGTTGTCAAGAAGAGAGATTGTCCTAGACCATTCCCCATGTTAACCAAAATGGGAAATCATTGTTTATGGTAGATCAACAATCCATCGAACCATTTTCCTTACGAAAATGACCATTCGATCTGGACCATTTTCTGAACTGGAAAAATGCATGTCCATCAGAAATCTCAAACCACTTTCCGAACTAGAAAGGAAATGCTCATCTTGGACCATTTTTCGAACTGAAAAATGATTGTCCATAAATCAATAACACATCAGTGCTCCCTCCCAACCTGGGAGTCATCTCTTCCTTTTTCAATAAGGAAGTCATATCCATAAACTCCAGCTTGAGTACGCAAACTCTTTCATCTTGGGCAGAGGCTTTACCAAAATGTCTGCTTATCTTCTCATCTGTGGAGATATATATTGGAGAACCACTTTCTTTTTTCTGGACTTCATCGCAAAGAATGTAATGCTTGATCTCAAATGTGCTTCGGTCTTTTTGGAACACTGGTTTTCTCTAGAGGCTTCACATAGCTCTGATCAATAAAGTATATCATTGTTGGATTCATCTTTGTTTCCTGCTAGCTCATAACATGGAGGCAAGGGTCAAAATGGAACATATACAAGTGGTACTTCTTCTTCCATCGTGAGATTTTGTCATGGATTAGCAATCCATCATCCTGAGCTTCTGAGTAACCATTCTGGAGCAATATCTATGTTATAGAAAGTATTCACCACGCTTTTGATGTGTATTGGAGGTTCTCCACCAAGTATTCTTCTTCCATCTGCATACAAGGATCTCTTTCTGGTATACCTCAAAGCCTTTGAGGTTGCTCTTCATACACTCTTTGTTCAATTGTTCTGGAGAACAGTCTTTACATTCATTTGATGTAAACTCCAACCCATGGATAATTGCGGATGATATGATGGTTCATGTAGAGGTATGTCTAGTTTACTGGAACAAGCAATCATCATAGTCTCCTCCCTCCATCTGGGAGAACGTCTAGTTTTGGATCTCGCAATGGTTTCATTCATATGTATTCCTTACACTATTTCAGTTCCTCTACTTGATCGCTTTTAGTGAGTTCATATCAGCCTGGTAATCTTGTGATTCTCAATACAATGATTGGTTATTCTGGCTTTTATTTCTTTCTTGGAATCTTCATGTTCTTCCTCATGTTTCTCTTTAGCTCTTGGGTTCATGGAGTTTTCTATAGATTCCATACTCTAAAGATTCCAAATTCTTCCTTTCATCATAGGATCATGGATGTGGATGGACAACCAGGGATACTTTAAGGCTTCTTTTCAAAGAAGACTTCTTCTAAAGTCAAATTGAACATGTACTGCTTTTCATGGCTTCTACCATGGATATATACTTCATCAACTTCAATGGATCATAGGATTAGCTCCCTTCTAATCCTTGCTTCATGTATGAGTGGAGTTTTACTTTTGGAAGTATATAATCAGCTCCATCCGCGCTTCTGTCTGCATCCTTATTGCCTTCTGCAAAGTGTCATAAGTTTTTCTCCAATTTCCTCTTGATTGTTGACTTCTTTCTGTCTTTACTTCTTCTAGGTTTCTTCAAGCTTGATTTTGATTTCAACTTATCTTGCAACTGTTACTTATGTAATAACTTCCACATGAATTGTTTGATGTACTTCATCCTTTCATGTGTATTGTTTGACTTGTAGTCATAATTATAACAATCCTTATCTTGTTGTTCTTCCATAGGTATAGTTTTTCTTGGAACATATTATCTTCTAAGAAATAGATATACAAGATATGTACAGAGACTATGCAATCAAGATATGTACAAGAACTATGAATAATATTGTTACCTTGTCTTTAGAAGAAGAAGTTTGCTTTATCCTGCTTGGTCTTCTTTGGGGATTTCCTTTCTTCGACAACTGATGCTTCATGTGTCTCTTTCCTTTTCTTTAGCTCGAGACAATTATTCTTGTAGTGACCATATTTTCAACATTTGAAGCATTATATTTCTGACACATCCTTCTTTTGATTTGGCTTCTTTCCAAACTTCCTTTTGTTCCTGAAATTCTTGAATCTTGCTATGAAGGCTTGATCATCGTATTTTTTTTGAGGTTTCTCTTTTGCACTAATCCTTGATTCTTCTTGTGCACAAAAGGTCCAAAGTTGTTCAAATGTAGGATACTCCTTCCTTGTGTTCATGCTTGCGGAAAATGCATCCCATGTCTTGGGAAGACCATTGAGTACTATATTTACCAGTTCCTTCTCTGAGGTGATCTCTTCAATATCTTGTAGTTGATCTCTTAACTGAGAGATCCTCACAAAGTATGATGTTATGCTGTCATCATCATTCATCTTCATATCACAGAGCTCATTCTTCAGACTCATTACTTGTCCAATGTTTCTGATTGAGAAGAAATTTGTTAGGGAATCATACATCTTCTTAGATGAATCAAGATGGGAGATGTAGGGTATCAAATGGTCTTTTATAGATTCCACTATGATACTCATGGCATTGATGTCATTGTCTTTGAACTTCTCCATAACTGCAATATTCTGTGGTTCCTTCTCTTTTCCTTCTTCAAACTTTGGTTCCACGATCTTTCCTTTCATGATATCCAACACTTTATTCTTGGTGAGGATGAGGTCAATCCTTGTATTCCATGCTCTGAAGTTAGAAGCCCCATCTAACTTGTTTTCTGACTTCATAGAGTAATTCATGGCTGCTTGACTTGGTCAACCCTATATTTGACCAAAAAATCAAACTTGACGTCTTGGCTTGCTGAGAGTACCAGGAGGTGCACTAGTCTATCCGGAAATTAGGTAAATCCCTTCACTTAAGGTGCCTCAACGAGAGGTTTAGGGTTTTTGCAACTGCACCTGCTAGTAACCCTAGCAACAATGCTTTAGTAACTGCTCCTGCTAGAAACCCTAGCGATAGTTCTTCAATGAGTTGAGTATCCTTTTGGCTATGCTCCCTTCTAGTGGTTAGAATGAATGAAGGAGGTGTGGGCCCATAATCTGTTAGAATATGATGGATGTGCTCATTTAACCATAAACAATATCACTATTGTCACCCAACCATAGGTCGAAGCCACCCTCGAGCACCTTAAATTTAACAGAGAATCATTCTGGAAGAAAACCCTAAGCTAGATAGCCAGGCAAAGGGTGGCACACCATTCTCCAAGGATAGCGCACAAAAAAAGAGCTGATCAGATAGTTCAAACCATAACCAAAAGATAGTCCAAGCCAAAACGAAATCTACTAGCTGCAGCAACTGCAATGTCAACTCTCCTCCAAACTTGCGCACAAAATGGCCAACTACAGTGCGCACAAGTGTTGCTTCTGCAGTTCTGAGAATGCCTGCCAGAATGAAGTCTAGTCTCTTGTATTTATACTAAAACTGGCTAACTGTCTGGGTCAAATTCTCATTTTGGGTGCTTATTTACTTAGTATATAATATTTCCTTTAGCTGACTTCTTCTCTTGGAGGCTAATAACCTAACACAAGTTATCCTCTTGAGCCGACTTGTCTTCTAGGGTTATTAGCCAACTAATTAGGGTTTCTTCTTACTTCTTGGAATATTCTATTCTCGTCAGGTTTACATGTGGAGGTAGATACCTCCCGTAGCTACCATAATATCAACACCCTTGTCCCTCAAACAAGGGGGTCTCATACACCAATTTGGTGTTTGGCTTGGTCGTGACCTTAAAAATAGATTATTATTATTATTATTATTATTGAGAATTGAAGAAGATGTAATCAATACCATTTCATCTATCAATCACTTTATTTGTCTAGAGCCTTATAGCCAATATCGAGTCATTTATCAATTAATCTATTTGCCTAAAAATATCGAGTCATCTATCGATTAATCTATAAACCAAGTTTGCCACCAAATCCAAAGGCATTAGTATCTCTACCACTATAACCAAACACATCCATACCTCCACTAAATATTAATGTAGAATGTAGCATATGATATATCTCTCCATTAGAAACTATATCACTCGATGCGGCCATAACATATATAGCATCAATAGCAAGCATGGGAGGTGTAGTAGCCAGTCAATCAACTACTACAAGAGATGGTAGTTGGTCAATTGTTGGAGGAGAAGATGGTGGTCAATTGGCTCATGGAGGAGATGGAGTTAAGCTTGCTTGTGGAGGAGGAGGAGGAGGAGGTGGTGGAGGATCAAAGTCCTTGACAAACAAATATGAAGAAAAAGACCAATGGTGATGGCATGCTCTCAACCTCTCGAGTAGGTTGAGGGCATCAACAACATTGCACATCAATAACATCATATCGCGAAGAAGGGTCACCCATATCGGTGCAAACTCAGGGTCCTGCATGATCTCCCTAGCTCATTAGTGACCACTATGTGGTGAAACATAAGTGCACATATCTAATCCATCAACTCCTAATGGAATTTGTTATCTAACCTACGTCCCATGTTAGGTATTCACACTTGAGGTGACTCATCAGCCTCAACCATCTCCTCACCCTATTGGGAAAGCACCTCCCCAATATACATGCCAACATCTACACAATAGTGGACAACAATAATTAGACAATTTAAGCAGAATGTTACAATAAATTACATGCGCGTTAAATAAGAAAAAAAACATGCAACTAGATTAATCAAAACATAGCAGTAATATTGTATCCAACATCTGGTGGCTCGACCTGACTAGATTGGATGTTCGCACATCCTTTCTAATCCATCTTTGCTTATGGGTATTATATGAGATTGAGGATATGATCATCCCCACTAGCTAGCAAGTCCAATACATCTTAATCGAATGGCCTACAAGGCCACTTCAGCTAGCCCCTCTTGGGAAACATATGTGCTCGCATGCACATACACACATTAGTCATTGTCCTTGGAGGGAGGTGGTCTAATGTCAATCGAGGGACTAGACACCCCTCCAAAAATAAAGGAAATAACTCTCAAGCAAATGGGAAGACAATCCTCCAATAAAACACAACATAAAATCAATCTAGAGAAAAACAAAACTGTCGAAAAATAATAGACCACATAATCAGTCTAGGCCTCTAAACTAAAGCATCTACATAGTGGATCGAAGGACATTTGATGCAATGGCCATCATAGGTATAATGTTCCAATGTCATGACATAGGTGACATGCACCTAACCTTTGCATAGAATGCACGTAAATGTAGTTGGCCAACAACAACCTAGAAGTCACTAGGGTCAGTGATGTCTACACCGACATATCTCTGCACATATGCAATTTGGCCCTCTACTAATTCTTGGTGCGAGATCACAGAACTAGGAAAATCTATCCCCTCTCCTAAACAACCTAGTAATGAATAAATATCCTCTTCTATTTGGTTTTGTGTCTTTTCTTACCATGGGAGGGAGGAAGAGGGAGGTAACCCCCTGTTCATTGCTTAAAGGAGTGGCCCATCACTCCTTTAAGTGGCAGGCAAGGGGCAAGGGAAGGACGGGGCAAGGTGGGGTAAACAGGGGTGAGCTAGGGGGTTAAACAAGGGGTAAGGGGGTGGGGGGCGATTGCCACTCCACCCCCACCCCCACCACGATTTGACATTTTTTTTTAAATTGTTATCTTTATATAAAAAAAGAAAAAATTCATTTATTTTTATATTTTTTAAAATGTTTCTTCTAACCCTTTTTTAATTTTTAATTTTTTGTCTTTACCTTTGGTGTAATTATTATTTTTTAATTGTATGTGTGTGTATAGTTTCTTTTTTGGGTTAATTTAGGTGGAACAGTGTTTTTTTCTTTGAAGTGTGTGTTTACATGTATATTTTTAATTTTATTTCTTAAAAAAACTTGTTTTTCCTCTATATTTTTTATATTTTCCCTTTATTTTAAATTTATTTTCCCCTTCTTTTTAGTTTTTTTTCCTCTTTTATGATTTTGTTTGAAACAAAATTTATTTTTCAGGCCATAGTTTCAATAATGTTACAAATTTAACCATGAAAAAAAGGGGGTGCTATAGGTGGGATCTCTTTTGATGTAGGGGTTGATTTTAGGATCTTAATTGCAATGGTACCAATCATTAAGGCCATGGTTTCAAAAAGGTTGAAATTTAACACTAAAAAGG
>SNQJ01S0044506.1:21601-53239 GCA_010110895.2 Picea sitchensis | reverse complement strand
AGGGATGGGGAGGTGAACCGCCTATCCGTAGAGCCATCATGACTGACCAGCGCGAGGGTAATCGTGCCACACGCAACCTCGCGAGAGGATAAGGCGTATGGCAGAAGCGATTGAGGAGGGCGGACGCGAGGGGAACTCTGGCAGTTCTATGCAGAGTGAGTGACCGCAGAGAGGAGGGGATTTCAACCTTCGCTCCTGGGCACTGGAAAACAGAGAGACGCAGGTCTCAGGACATCGTGGTCTCAGCTTAGGGGTGGCTAGTGGTAAATCCATTAGGAGTCACTATGCCTACGGTTGGGTGGAAACGAGCACCCCTCTCAGCAGTTTCTTCCATTGCTGAAGTTATTTCTGATAAGTGTTTTGCTTATATTGTATTTGAAATTTATATGATGTCACATATGTTCATAGAATGGTGGAATTGTAAATGTTTCTGTGAAAGAATGTCTGTGCAGTAATTGTTAAATAAGGAGTAGATATTAGCTCATAGAACCATGAGATAGTAAATGATTTCAGCGTGAGAATGTCTGCGTAGTACTTGATATGAATGAGTCGATATATGCTTAACATCGAGGAAACCGTGCTTGACTTACGTTGATAAATGAATCTAATCATGCTCAGCCGCTCTCGCGAAGTTGTCTCCCTTAATCTGCTCCCGGGAATGCCCCGGTAAGGATCTCTTCACAGAGATTCCCTCCTCGGAAAGGTTCACCAAGAACCCAGAATAAGGACTCAAATGCACATACCTTATTAACCCTGTACGAGGAGGAACGATCCTATTAAGGTTCCAAGATAGTAGTGTTGTGAGGTGAAATAAGTCGACGGATGAGATCTCGTCGGAGGACCCATAGTCATTCACGACCATTAGATTGACGAAAGTAACGAAGGATTTACATACCTTGACCCTTTGTCCTCTATCATCGTGAGCAACGAGAAATTGGGATCGTAAACTCCAAGACCCAAACGAACGAATCTAGACCGTTAGATCTCGGTCCAATTACCCGTCAGCCGTTGGATCTGGAGAAGCCACGCAGGGGTTAAGCGCAGGGGTAGGCATGCGAGGAAATGATCTGAACCATCGGATCTCGGATCATAGTCCCGACAACCGTCAAATCTCGAGAAGATGCACCGGAGTTAAACTCTAGTGTGCAGAGGAAGAGTCCTAGCTGTTGATCTCAGAAGGACACGTGTCAACATCCCGGAGAAGTCATCGGGACAACAGGGTCATTGGGGTTTTGTTGAGTCTGAGAATCGAGGCCTTGTGGTTCTCGAAATCCCGAGAACAGATCCTAACCGTTGATCACGGCAGGACACATGTCAGCGTTCTGGGAAGTCGTCGGGATTTTTACCATCGGATATTTGGGGAGTATAAAACCGTTACATATTGAAATCGCGATACGTGATTTCCCGATCAGATCTGGACCGTCCATTGTGCAGGACACGTGTCAGGATATCCCGTAAAGTCGGGGGTCGGGAAATAGGGGTTTCCGGAAACAAAAGACTCATACATATTGGAATCGCGATACGCGATTTCCCGATCAGATCTGGACCGTCCATTGTTCGAGGACGCGTGTCAGAGGATCCCGTAGAGTCGTGGATCGGGAAATTGGGGTTTTCGAAGATAAGGAAACTGCGTCACTGGGAATCGCGATCGGCGATATCCCGACAGTGACGTAAGTAAGGTGGGACCACTAGAGTTAGAGCGAAGGACAGGTGTCCATCATCTGGGAAGAGTCGGGAAACCCGTAGGAAAATCCCGGTGCAATCATAGCCGTCCATCTGTGAGACAGGTGGCTACCATCGAGAAGCATCGATGATTGGCCCATTGGAAAAATCGGAGTTCTCGAGGCCATGAGAACCAGGACATCATAAGTCCCGAAACCCCGAGAATCAATCCGGGCCGTCCGTCTGCGAGGATAGGTGGAAAAGGATCGGGCGCCGTCGGTGTTTTGTTCATCGGAGTTTTCGATGGTAAGGTTGTGCAACAGGAAATCGCGATCCGCGATTTCCCAATAGGATCTGAGCCATCCAAACAGTAGGGATACGTGGCAAAGGATCCCAGAAAGTCGAAGTTCAACATATCGGGAATCGGCGTATCGGGGATTTCAAGGACATGAAACCCTTACATCACAAAACCACGATATGCGAATTCCCGACACCATCATGAGCCGTTGATCCAAGGGACGCGTGTCGAGTATCCGGAGAGAATCGGGAATCGGGATATCGCGAGTCCCGGATATATGTGTTTTGTGTCATCGCAAATGTCGAAACCCCGATGGAARGTTATTCGGCGACAGTCATATGGTAAGTGGTCACATGGACCATGGTAGAGCCATGGGGGGGGCTAGACAGTGTAAAGGCACGTCGAGATCCCTGGGGACTTGTGCGCCATGACATTGAAAGGCGCCAAACCCCGATAAGAATTAAGACTGTGGTCTTGTGAACGTTGTGGTCGTATTGACCAGGACATTAGCCCGGAAAGCCAACACGCTAGGAGCACATCGGGGATCGGAGGATCGGGAGTTCCAGACACAGGTGCACCTCGGCACCGTAAACTCCGAAAACCCGATGAGAAGTTGTCGTATGGTCATACAGGAACCGGTCGTGTGGATCAAGGGGCTTAGCCATGTGGGGCTGAGGCAACCAAAGAGTGAATCAAAGATCGGAGATCGGGGTTTGTAGTTGCCAAGACATTGTGGGTATCAAAACCCCGATAGAAGGAACCCCGAATCCCGATATTGAACCAGGGATTGGCATTTTGCAAGTGCAGGTTTCTGGAGATTTCTCATTTATGGGAGATTAATCCAAAATTTTTAAAATTATGATAGTGGGTGTGTTACAATATCACAAAATAATGAAACATTCTCTGGTGTGCCAATATAAGGAATGCATCGAGGCATATTTTATGGGTGTGCACCGATACATTTTTTTGTAATTTTTCAAATGAAAACCATTATTGCATAGACAAATTCTTGAACTCATTGAGTGTGTTGTAGACAGTAACACATAGGTGCATTTATAGGTTTCTGGTGCACCAATTATAGTTTGTTTAAAATTAAAATAAACCCATTTTTATCACAAATTTGTTATAACGACCTTCAACATGCTTGGTTATTTAAAGCATTGGCACACCATATATATGGGCTCACCAATGTTCTTTATAAAATTTAAGTGCATCGATAAAAGAAAACCTCCTCTAAATCCTCTGGTCGCTTACCTTCATTATAAACCTCTGCTATAAATGAACAAGGGAGAAATTTTTTGGGGAGGTTCTGTTAGCACATAAAGTTGTCACGGGTCATATGTAGTTATTGTTAAAACCTAGGTTTACACCTATGCCGAGTCTCTCTCTTTTATGCTTTCCTTCCTATAATTTTTTCCTCTTCTGGTTGATAAAGACAGGACGATTAAGTATGTTGTATGCACAGGGAAAAAATATGAGAAAAATGCAGCATTCAGAGCAGTCCATTTCAGGCTCGAAATAAAAGAAAACAAACTCGTTCAATTTTCAACCGTAAGATCTGAGTGAGAGAAAGATCAACTGTCAGATCAAGCAAGGATTAAGTCACGACCCGCCAAATCTCATTGGAGAAAGATCGACGATGGGGAGGCATTGCTAGGATCGGGAAGCAAATTAAAGTTTATGCAAGTTGTGAGCCCACAATCGCTCAGGATCGTTGATCTTTCTAGATCAAAAAATCAGCGGTGCATATCGATCCCACTACGAGCGAGCATCTTTGCATTGCGGGGATCAGGAAGGAAATTAAATTTTGTGCAAGTTGTGATCCCGCAATCACTCAGGATTGTTGATCTTCAAGCAAGGGACACGTGTCAGGCGATATCGTACTCCGAGAGGGAGAAAGTAGAAGATGAGTGAGTAAAGGAATCCCAAAGGCCTGAATCTCGGAGTTCATCTGGACCATCCATCAACGAGGACACAAGACGCCAGATCTCTCACTTTGGAGACTTAGCACTCTGGAAGGTTTGCAGAGTGAAGCACTAGAGCAAGAATTACCCAAAGTTCCGAAGTAAATCTCGACCATCTAAATCAAGAGGCCACGTGCAGGCAGATCTAACACTTCGGAAATATGACACTTTGGAGGATTGCGCAAGCAAGCAGAAGAAAACTTTTGAAGACCGAACTCCCGACGTGAATCTCGATCGTCGAAAACAAGAGGAAACGTGGAGGCAAATATCTCGCTTCGGAGATATGACACTTCAGAGGATTGAGAGCAAACAAAAGAAAACTCCCGGAGTAAATCTCGGTCGTCCAAAACAAGAGGACACGAGGAGGCAAATCTCTCACTTCGAAGATATGACACTCCAGAGGATTGTAAGAACTATGCATTGGAAAGGCCCGAAGCTCGAACTCCCAAAGTAATTATGGACCGTTGATCTCAAATCAACAAGAATCGTTGATCTTTGCATCAGGTAAGAAAGGAATATCACCCGAAGGCTCGAAGTCCTGAAGTGATTGTGGACCGTTGATATCAAATCAACGAGGATAGTAGATCTTTGAAATAATTGCATTATTCAGCCATTCAGAGAAATTGAGACCTTAAGTGTCTAAATGCCCAAAGACCCAAAGCACTTGGTTTTCATCCCTTGGTCACATGAGAAGATAAACTTCAATTTTTTTTTTGGCTCTCGAGTAAACACAGAAAGCCCAATTCCACCATTAGAGAGGTTACAGTTGCTAAAGAACAGGGCTCAGAACTATGACTTCATATATATTGTGCTTGGATAGTCAGATCCAGCCAGATCGAAGCTAAAGAAGTGGTCTACCTCGTGATTTTTGACCTGAAGTCACATAAAGGATTTCATAAACCTAGTTTTACGTGCAACAAACAGGGTCCATCCGGGAGCAATGTGTGGCAACAAAAGTAGGGTGTTCCCAGATTGCAGATTGCAACAAGATCGATGGCCACACTTCATTGCGAGGATGGAACATGCTCGAACGATAAAATTCTAGAGCGGTCCCGCAATCGAAACCATAGTACAATGAAAGAGGTATGTGGTAGTTGGTGGTGAATTGCGGGGGTCGAAGTGGTGTGGACGCAAACCGCCCTTGGAAACTTCCATAATCATGTGCTTATATAGGGCCCAATACAAGAGCAGTGCGTGGCAACAAACTAGGCGTTATGCCTTACCCTAATGCCAAGGAGAAATCAGTCAATGAAAGAAGGACCGGTGGTTGAACAATCGATTACCCCCTTAAATGGAAGCATGGGGGGTCTGGCTGGGGAGACAAAAGACTGTTATCCCGAAGTACCATAGAGGGAAGTTTTTCCTGCAAGCCCATACTGACCAGAGTTTCCTTATGACAGAAGGAATAGAACAGACAAGACAAGACATACGACACTGGAGAAGAGGTGCCCAAGTAACAAGAAATGTCTACTGTTTTGACTATAAATTCATCAGATTAATGATATTAGATGGAGGGGGGGTTCGACCCAAGACTAGAGGAAGTTTTGAGAAATGTTTATGACTGTATATTTCATATTGTAAGTCAGAGGGGAATGTAGCTGTAAATTGTATTGTTATTGAAGACTCATATGAGTTGTTTCATCATATTTGTATTTTATGTTCTTTGTTCTATTCTTCATCTTGTTTGAATGTAATTGGTGATTTTAAGGATTAAAATTTGCCTTTGATTGATAGATTCCTGATGCGGTAGAGGATCTGTTGTAAGCTTTCCTATCTATTATTGTTTACTATTTAGACACATCTAAATTCTATGTACTATGTTCTATCCTTCATCTTGTTTGAATGAATTGCAGATTTTAAGGATTAAAATTTTCCTTTGATTGATAGATTCTTGATGTAGTAGAGGATCTGTTGTAAGCTTGCCTATTTATCATTGTCTAGTGTTCTCTGCTTAGTGAATATTCGTATTTATGTTATTCTCTTATTCTTCTCTTCATCATTATACAAATCTTTTGTTTGATAGGGAGCTTAAATGCCTTTAATGAGCAGATTGTTTGTGACTCCATAGCCCAATGGTCCATCACTGATCTGCAGTGATATCTGTTGTCTTTTCCTTTCTTTAAAGTCTTGTTGTCCACCTACTCAAACCGTTTTAATCTATTTACATTTTTATGGGTACTAGGCTTATCCTCTAGCATTCCGAGGGTGATTCTCAGTGCTAACATTTAATGGCGTCGTTTTCGGGGACATAAGTGAAGATATCTTCCCTGGGAGAACAACAACTAAGAGATCCAGTTTTAGATGGTGAACTAAAGCTGGACACATTGTTCTGATTGCTCATATTTTACCATGGCTACTCCATTGTTTGGAAATCTATTGGCGACTCCACTGGTTTGAAATTGATAAGATTTTAGCTCATATGTATGCTTTCTGTGATTTTTCAAAAATAGTTGGTTTCCTTAATCCAGAGCCTAGTAAAGATGAATGGGAAAGTAGCCTTCCTAAATTTCAAGGAGAAAAGTGGGAGGTACCAGCTAAACATTTGTTGGAATTTCATGATTTTATTCATCAACTTCATATCATGCATGAAGATGTTTGGATTAATTCTTTCAATTATTCATTAGAGGGGATTGCTCGTGATTGGTGTCGATCTCTTCCCATTGCAAGCATGAGCTCTTTGATAGGTTTTCATGCATCCTTCAATTGTTTTGTAAAGAGTTTTTTTCAACTGAGTATCTTTATGAAGACATTTGTGATGAGTTTTATTTGCTTCATAAAGATTCTGCTAGTCATGAAAACCATATTTGTGATGAAACATTTATTATGGAAAGAATCATTTTCCATGAAGAGTAAGAGGTGTTGAATGATATTCATTATGATAGAAATAACATAGAAACATTTGGCATCACATGAGATGTATCTGTTGTTTTAAATGATCATGAAGATCCACATGTCTCTTTTGAATATTCTGACGTTGAAGAGCAAGTGTATGCATCAATAGATATTTCTCATGATTATCAAGCTGAGATAAATGATAAGCTAGTTAAAAAAACTATGAAAGATTCCTCTCTGTTTTTTCCTAGCTTTTCATATTGAAGGAAGATTTTGTTTGTTGCTCTGATGAAGAAAATGCAGAGGATATTTCTATTCTTGAAACATATCTATTTATCATCCCTGCTTATGATGAAGAAGTTTTTTCAAATACTGACCAAGAACAACCAATTTTTTATGAATATCCCAATGAAGATGATGAAAAGCAGAGTTTTTTCATGGCTTCTTTTGAACCTCGTAGCATGGTTCTTGTATATGATAACTATGAATCTGATCCTTGGGAGGGCCATGGAGGAGAAAAGGAAGAGCCAAATGTGCAACTTATCTCATGTCCAACACTTATAAATGAGAATATATCACCTCGGATTAGCAAGCCTACATCAATCCTTTGTCCACCTGCACACGCCGAGAACATCAAACAACAGGTGAGCAATGATGAAATAAAGGAGGTAACTTTTTACCAGTTTAGCATGCCTTATTATAAATTTTATGACCCTGTGGGGTTATATATGGAGTTGAACTTTACGAAAGCATTGGAGTCTGCAAAATTAATCATCTTATCATCATTTGGAGGTATTGTCAATGTTCCAAAACATATTTTCATTTTGCTGTCATACTTCCCTTTCCTTTTATAGATCGTTTGTAGTAAAAAGAAGAAATATGTTACCAAACAGTTTGGGTGGCTATGGTGGAAGTTTGTTTTCACCTGAGCATTGTAAAGGTCAGCTAGAGTAAGGTCTTGTATATAAATAAGTGCTTGTGCAAGATTTTCAATTTTCAGTTTGCTTTTAGTATTTGAATAAGGCACCCCATAGTCCTAGAATAAGACACTGAAGTTGCTTGTTCTTGGAATCTCATAGGGAGCATGCCATCCCCCGTGGAGCCAAATGTTAGCACATAAAGTTGTCATGGGTCATATGTAGTTATTGATAAGACCTAGGTCTACACCTATGCCGAGTCTCTCTCTTTTCTGCTTTCCTTCCTATAATTTTTTCCTCTTTTGTTGATAAAGACAGGTCAGTCAAGTATGTTCTATGCGCAAGGAAAAACTATGAGCAAAATGCATCATTCAGAGCAATCCATTTCGGGCTTGGAATACAATCAAACAAATGGGTTCAATTTTCAGTCGTAATATTTTAGCAAGAGCAGGATCATCCATCACATCAAGCAAGGATTAAGACACGACTGTCAGATCTCATTGGAGAGAGATTGATGATGGGGAGACATTACGAGGATTGATAAGCAAATTAAAGTTTATGCAAGTTGTGAGTCCGCAATTGCTCATGATTGTTGATCTTGCTAGATCAACAGATCAACGATGCATATCGATCCTGCTATGAACGAGCATCTTCGCATTATGGGGATCGAAAAGGAAATTAAAGTTTGTGCAAGTTGTGAGCCCGTAATCACTCAGGATCATTGATCTTCAAGCAAGGGACACATGTCAAGATTGAGAAAAAAAATTGGTAGAAGGATAAGAAAGTTTTTGGGGGTTGGAAATCAATCACAACAAAATAAAGGTAAATGTGGCCCTAGCTCTCAAAATAAATAACAAAGTAAAGATAACCATCCCTGGGACAACAAAACAATGCCAAAGTAAAGAAAACCATCCCCGGGACAACAAAACAATGCCACAAGCAAAGAAGAATGGGAAGTCGAAAAAGGACATGGGAAAGTGGTGTTACCACCACAAAAGTCCTTTGCACAACAATGATGAATTTCACACTAAACAATCCTTATTGGTCAAGATAAAATCCCAGGACTTTGATTCATCCTTGACACCACAAATTCCATAGATATGGGAAAATAGGAAATTAACACAAAATATGTTGTTACTATTAACACCATGAAGGTCTAGCCATAGGAATTAGATAAGCCCAAGGTAGGTGATTGCATATTCCGCTCATAGATGTGGGTGAAGGGGACGATGTTTCATTGGGTTATTAATGACAACAACCAAAAGAACCCAATCTCATCCAAGGTTGTTAGGAATATGAAGTTGTCAATGACACCACAACTCTACCCACACACCATCGGTTGGTTGATCCGAGGATGAGACATTTTATTTAGTCAATGATTCCATCTATAATACAACATCGATCGCTTCAAAGATGAGGTATTGTGTGGCATTTCCTTGCTTGAAGTTTGTGATCCTCTTTTAGGAAAGACATATATATGGAAGCATCATGTAATTTACCAGTCTCAGATTTGTAGTGTCATTGTCACCCTGGGAGATTAGCTCTACGGGAAACTAGAGGTAGCTCCAACTACCATACTGTATCTTATCATTGCTAAGTAGTGTTAAAAGATAATATCTTATACTGGGAGATTTTATCTCTTCATGGTTTGGTTGAATGGAGTAAATAAAATCATAATGATCATGAATGTCTCTACAAGTGGTCCCTCTATGCAACAAACACAGGCACATCAATTAGTGGGAAAAAACATAAACATCTTCACCTTGCCCACGGGAGTACCTATACACTATTAGGTAAAGCATGCAATTGATTTAACATTAGGTGCTCCTCTTCCCAAGGCCCTAACTACAAATTCTCTCTTATAGAGAATGAGGAGATCCAATGCCATATTCAAGAGTTGATATAGAAAGGCCACCTTCGATCAAATTCGTCACCTTGTGGGAACCTTATTTAGCTAGTTCAAAAGAAGGATGGGACATGGAAACTCTATATTGACTACAAAGCCTTAAACAAAATCATAGCTAAGAACCCATACCTCATCCCTTAGATTGATGATATACTCAATTAACTCAAATGCACCAACTTTCTCAACAAGTTTGATCTTATGTTTAGGTTATCATTGAGTGCCATTCGATCCAACTAATATGTGAAATAAAACCTTCAAGTCTAAAGAAGGTCTCTTCAAGTGGTTGGTCATGCCATATGGATTAACTAATGCACTAGCTATGTTCATGAGGATGATGGTTGATATTATGTGACAATTCATTAATTATTCTATGGTTGTATACCTAGATGACATCCTCATCTTCAGTGGAACCCGAGAAGAGCATATGAAGCACATTCAATGAGTGTTGAGCACCCTACAAAAACACAGTCAATATTATGTCTTATTGAAGTTTTGATTCAACATACAAATAATTCAATACATGGGGTACCCTATAGATGATCATGGTGTGCATGTGTATCCAACACTAATGGAGCTTCACAACTTCTTAGGCTTCACCAAATTATAGCATAATTTTGTGCCAAGGCTCTCGCATATTGATTGGGCCCTCAGCTAGGTGATCAAGGATGGAGTTAAGGACAAGTTTGTTTGGGATGAGACATCATAAAGCATTCAAGGAGTTGAAGTGTCGCATATGCACAAAGCCAATTCTAATTCTTCCAAATCTGCAACATCAGTTCAAAATCAAGACAAACATCTCATATTGTGTCATCAATGTAGTCCTCACAGTGCATTGACATCCAATAGCCTATGATAGTGAGATAATATCTAACAGGATTTGAAGATACGCCATCTGTAACAAGGCACTATACTCCATTGTCCAGGCCTGTTGGTAGTGGAAACAACATATTTTGTCAAAGATAAGGATCATCTAGGCCTACCATAGGCCTATGTAGTGTGTGCAAATGCATGGTAAGTTTTAGAATGACTACCATCATAAGTGGTCTACATTATTCGATCATTACACCTAAACATCAAGTACAAGAATGGAAGTATCAATCAAGTTGCATACTTTCCTAGTTGACCTCTAGTTGTGGGGCTAAATACAAACCTCAATTCTCGTTGACATGAGACTTTAAAGTGGCCCTAATTTTATGCTAGCAAGCTTGAATTCACTGCATCATACCAGACATTGGTTGCAAGTAACCAAGTTTTAGACTTTCACTTCCAAGAGTACAAAGGACTTCTAGGCCAACTTTGTGTTCTTTCGGGCATGTGTAAGGTGATTTGGGAGACACACTATAGTCAAGTGGAAAGATTTTGGCATGGAGAATATAACGGTAGTTTTTTAGAAGTACTTATATTAGTGGAAGCTCGAAAAAAATGTCAACAAATGTATTAGATTGTGCATTACTGTGTTCTTTCGGGGACGTGTAAGGTGATTTGGGAGGCGCACTATAGTCGAGTGGAAAGAATTTTGGCATGGAGAATATAGCGGTGGTTTTTTAGAAGTACTTATATTGGTGGAAGCTCAAACAAAATGTCAACAAATATATTAGATTGTGCATTACTTGTGCCATCACTAAACATACAATTAAGAATCAAGGATTGCACACTCCTTTTCCCACCTTGGACAAGCCTTGTGATTTAGTCTCCATGGATTTTATGTTAGGTTTTCTCTCAATTAATAATTGTGAGGAGTGTGTTTTTGTGGTCATTAATTAGTTCTAAAAGATGACAACTTTGGCACCCAGCAAGAAAAATGTCACTGCAGAAGTCACCATTAAGCTCTTCTTTGAGCATGTTTAGGTTTATTTTGGTGAATATTGTTATCGCGCAATCTGTAGCTTGGGAAAAGCCTAGCTACGGGAGTACCTACCCATTATCACCTTAGATATACACTCCCCTCACTTTAGTGATGATGAAATCACCACAAGGGGGGAATCTCGGTGACCCTGGGGGGAATTGAGATGGAAAGTGAGATGATGATCAATGAACACCTCTACAGGCTTAGGTTGGAGAAGGAACAAGGCTTGAGAATGAGTCTTGTATATGGAGAATGGTTTCCAAGCATAATGTACCTGCAAAACAATGGTAGCCCTGCCCGGAACAAGACAAATGATAGATATACAAGCCTTAAATCAATGGGGATCAAACAAGAAGCCTTGTTGTACCAAATTGCAGAAGTATGGAAATATATATATCAGCAACAAATGATAACAATATCTGCAAATCTAACCATAAAAAATCAAGTACAAGATGCTAGAAATAAAGCTAGTAATGACTAGTTGAACTTCCAATGATTTAGCCAAGACTTTGTTGATATTTAGGGTTGTTTATTAAGTGTTACTAGAAAGTTATTATGACATCCAAATGGATGTATAACTTTTTTTCTACAACAGTAATATATAACCACAAAATCAACAAGTAAACCACCCAACGACTAGCCAATAAGAAGTAGAACAATAACCAATGTTTACAAGTGAATTTCAGCGGTAGATTAGAGAGCAATGAGTGAGAAAAAGATGATTTTTCAGCAGCCATAATGTCTGTAGCATTAATTTGTAACAGAAAAGAGAATCACTTGGATAAATTAGACGCCCTTAGGGCACAAGCAAACTTATAGCATGAAGAGTAAATTCTAACCCGAACAATTGTAATGTCTCCAATTTCCACGTATACCAATGCAATGATTTTATATCTCCAATTCGAAAAGACTAGAGCCTTGTCAATTGGGTTATGGAGTCTCTTGTGTAAGAGCTAGGGTTTGTTACTTATCTAGGGGTGTGATCCTTTTTAAACCCTAGAGCAAACAAAACCTAGCAAGGTAAATCGAGGAGGGTGTAATCCTTTTTACTCCCCCTAGCAACCTTTGCATAGTAGATTATTCAAAACAATAATGATAGATATTATTGGAGGATGTATGCCTTTATACTCCTCCAATATTTTAGACAAATCTAGCTTGAAACAAGAAGAGAAAGACATAATCAATGAAAAAATTCCTTACCAATTCCAAGAAAAAGCATGAATAAACCCTATTTTACCAAGAATATTCCACCACAATAGCAAGAAAAAGACATCCAAGAGACAATGCCTTAGCTTCCTTCACCAAAAGACAAGTACTAGCATCCACAAGATAGGTTCAAGAGAGAGATAGAGCAAAATTCCCAAGTAGGGAAAACATTTCAGCCATACAATATGTAATTCTCAAGTGAGTTGTGATTAAATGACAAAGGGGTGACCTCTATTTATATGAGGTCACCTAAAACCATTTTTTCCACTTTTGAAAAGTCAACATAAAATTAGAGAGGCTGACCTCCCTATTTGTCTTTTTACAACTTAAAATTCAAAATTACAAAAAGAAAATCCCCTTTTAAGGTGATGCCATGCCCTAAATGGTGACGTAAGGCCTCTAGGAGAGACGTTGAGCCTTTGATGAAGAACGTGGGGCCTCCAAAGGCCATAAATCATGCTACCAAGAGCTCTAACATGTGCCAAGTGTCCCTCTATCCATTTGACTAATCCAAATCACCATGAACCATGAGAAACCCATAAAAAACCCTAGCCCTTGTGATGTATAGGGCATAATGTGTGATGTTTTAGGCCTCCAAATGCCAATGTTTGGGTGCAAGAGGCTGGAGTGTGATATCCTCATGGTCTCTAAGTGCCTCCAAAGGCAACTTTCCCTCTCCCATGTGTCCAAAGAGAGGGGGTGCATCATCCAACCTGTGGGCTTCATGCCCCAAATGAAGGTCCAAGTGACCTTGTGCCTTCATGAAAAGACTTCCACCTGTCAAGGCCCTACAAAAACAAACAGATTCACCCTCCAAGGGTCCACAAGTCACAAGTATCATGCCAAGTAAGCCATATCTAATAAAATAACCATCCAAACATGTGCATCAAATCCCCCCTTTTCAAAATAAATAAATGCTCAAAGACCATATATAACTAGACAGATTTAAGTATGGGAGGGTTGTCATGGTGCCCTATTTGGTAGATCATTCCCCAAGTCAAGGAGTGTTTCCCAGGAAGACCCTCTCTAAGTCATGAAAAAGAGTATGAGGTGGATGGGGATGTAACTTATGGGCATGGGGTTTCTTGACATACAAGGGCTCATATTGTCTCATTTATGGGTGCCTTTGTTGAGGGTTGGCCACATCCTTTTCCTCTTTTTGTTTTTAAAGCACATTTTTCCAATACCTTTATTAGCCATTCATTTTCCATGTGTTTTCAAGTTGAAGACATTAAGGGGCACCAAAAAGGAAATTCATATCCCACATACGTTCTACCTTGGTTTGCATGTTTTTCCAAGTTGAAGACAATAAGGGGCACTAAAAACGGAAATGCATAGCCCACGTACGTTCTACCTTAGAAGGCGTTATTGATTAACTAGTTATTTATTTTATGGGTCCCTCAATTTTTTGAGAGGCGTTTATTTGCTTCAGGATCTTAGGGTGAGATTTTATTGCATGATGTTTTTGCCAGGGCACCTTTGAGCCTAGTGGCCCCTTCTTCCCATGAAATAAGGTACATGCCCTTCTTGGGTCAATAAGCCCAAAAACCCTAAATATGGGGAAACAAAGGAAAATGAGTGTGAAAAATGATAAGTATGGACGGGGGTGGTACAATAACTCTTCAAGGAGACCCCCTAGTAGTAACCCTATCCCCGAGGATGACCCACTTTCTAGGACAACATGTCAACCACCAAGGTGAAATGAGGCAAAAGGCATAATCTTAAATCAAGTGTTTTCAAAATCATAATAGGATCCTTTGCAACATGTTCAAATGGTTCAAATATTAAAATGACACTTACCACAACACCGAATTTGTTACCTCGTGCATCAATACATGTTGTCCTATGTGGGCCAAGTTGGGTGTGGTGGATGTTAGTGCCATTGATCATATGGAGATGTGTGGTATGATAGGGGCCCATGCCTGCTCATCTCCCTCTTGATAGTTTGTGTTTGCAACCTCAGGGCTTTGAGACATCATCTCGTCAATTATCCCTACAAATGGAGGATAACAAAGGCCATTTCTTATGATAGAGACAATGGGTTCCTTAGTACCTTTTAGTCTGACCTTTAATCCCTTGTGGACAAAAAATTGACCAAATCCATTGTCTTACATCCCCAAGGAAATGGATAGACAAAGATAGTCAGTAGGATAATTGTACACATCCTCTAAAAGTAAAACTCCAAGCATCCATGTACATGGGATGAAAGCCTTCCTTACATTCAACACAACTATAAAAAAACTTTTCACGGTTTTATTGGCCACATCACTTTTATGGTGTGCATGGGGTTCCAACCATTACCCACAATTGTATTTTTTCCATCGCATTAGCACATGGAGAGTCCTCCCATGTTCAAAATGAGGTAGACGAAGCAACAAAATTTCTTGAATGAATCTAACAATCCAACAACAATAACATGCCATTCTACAAAAATTAAATGCCAAATACATTAAACAACACTCTCAAGATTGGGTTCGTCACAAGTTTTAAGTTGGTGACAAGGTATGGTTACTCTTGAAAAAATAAAAATTAGAGTCACCCACAGGAAGCTCAGACCACTCTAATATGGGCTTTACACTATCACCAAAGTCATGGACCAAAATTATTTTGAATTCATTTTCTTGCCTTACCCTATGTCTTTAATGTGGAGCTTATTCAACCATACTTTTGGCCTCAACCAGACACCTCAAAGGTGGCATAACACTTGGACACTACTAAGAAGCTACTTTATTCAGTTTAAGGGTAATCTCTACAAACAAATAAAAGGCATGGTGATGGGATCCCCCTTATCTCATATCATTGCTAACCTTTACATGGAACACTTTGAGAAATGTGCCAATGATATCTTCACCTTTAAAATTAAATGTTGGTAATGGTTTGTTGATGAAACCTTTATCATATGGTCTTAGGACCATTACATTGTTAACCTCTTCCTTTCCCACATGGATAGTACATTCTTTATATCCAATTCACAATGGAGATCCAACATAATGACACTCTTCCTTTCTTTAACATCCTTATTGCCCCCAAAAAGGCACCTTTTCCCGTCAAATTTTATAAAAAAATACCCATTCCACTAGATAACTTCATGCCCAATATGAACACCATTCTGCCCAAAAATTCATTCTCCTCAATACCCTAGTTATAAGATCCCTCTTTATCTTAGACAAAAACCATCTTAATAAAAAAAAGTACCCATCTTAGAAAATCCCTCCAATCTAATGGCTATTCCACTCAAATCGACAATGTTTTCCATAGATCCCTCCACCCCTGAACACACCCTTGATCCGAGTCTTAAACCATGACCACCCAATCTTGCTTACACTTTATTAAAGGTGTATTTAATAAAATATCTAAAATTCCCCAAAAAAGAAAATCAAAACATATTTAAACCTCACAAAGCTCTCGTGAACATCTTAAGTAATGTCAAAGACAAAACTAATCCTCTTTTCACCAAGGTGTTTACCAAATCCCTTGTTTATGTGATGTTATGTATACTAGTAAAATTGGTTGATCTATAAAGACTAGGCTCAAAGAATACATTGAAAATAATAATCAATATCAAACCTCCAAATATGTTATTGTTTAATACTTTACAAAACCAAGCATCATAATTATATTGATCATACCAAAATTCTTTCTAAAGCCAACATTTTCCCACAAGACTAAATATTAATAATATAATAAAATATTATTGATTTAATACAAAAAAGTTGGTTGCACGTGCAGTGGCCATAGCTGTTATCAAAAGTAGATTAAAATCTAAAAAAAGTGGGCTTATCTTAAGCCAAACCACTCGACAACAAAACCAAAATAACAAGGTCCAAAGTCAACAACATCACAAGGTCCATAGCTAGAAACATAGATTATAATGCCCATAGCTGGGGGGGCTAATCATGATCATTTGTGGTTGGAACCCATATAGTGGTAACTAAGAGATCCTACATAGGCAAGTCCCATCCATCCCCAGCCTTAGAGAGCTTGGGGTCCTCAAATATAGCCAATGCTAAAGTTGAAAATTATTCGCCATGCACAACAAGAGTAGCCACACTGCATATTCTTTCTTGGCACTCTCAAACAAGTCTATTGGCTCTTTGTCAACCACTCCACTATGATCGCACAAAAGAAAGGGTGGCTTATAACTTGTCATACATAAGGCATCCCCCTAAAACTCGAACAATCTTGTAAGCAACCCATCTCCATTCTAATCTTTTGAGATTGCACAATAACCTACAAGGACATACTCGCATAGATCACAATGTTATCATAACATGAGAAAGTATGGGCAAGCTCATTATTCTTAAATAAAACATAATTGTGCTTTTTCTAGAGAAAATAAAGAACTTCAAATCATGTATGTAGATAGAGTAAGTTAAACTCAATAGCCTGAGGTAGCCTATCTCCTAGGAGAGCAACTTTCCATGGGAAGGAAGCAGAGAGGTATAACTGAGAGAGAACACCCTCCCAAGCCCAAGTACACTTATCCAATGAGAAAAACCTAAAGATGTATTTTAGCATTTTAGGGCTGCCACAATGTGGGTTTTGCAAATTCCAAAACCACAAGTATGGTAGTAGTTTTCCAACTAGATTCCCTATCAATATCATTATGTAGTTGAACATTTCTTTCTTTGGTTTTAGGGATAGCTTCCAAATTATTTGCAACTAGAAGAGCCACATTTTCTGGATAAAACCTACTAGAGGTTGTTCATTTATCCTCCAGTAAAGGCTTGGGGCATATAAATCTAAAGCCAAGTTGAGGCATGTACCTAGTTGAGGGTATTACTTTACCCACTTCTAGTCACTCCCCCAAGCCCTCGAGCCTTGTAGATCAATTTTAAGTATCAAATCACCAAGAATCAAGCCTCGAACCTTTTCAACCACAAATTTATCAGTGTGAGACAAATGAAACTTATCTTTAATATTTGTCCAATCCATACACATATGATTTTGAGCATTTAAAATGTTATTGGTTCACTGCAGGTCTTTCTTGAACAACCTTTGGGTAGATAACTAGGCCATTTCAACTAGAGGTTTCTTATTATTAAGGAGGAGTGGAGACCACTAGAGACAATGACCATTAAAGGAGAGGTAAGATCTAAGTGAGGGCTCCCTTCACAAGATAAGGAACTTGAATACCTCCTAGGCCTTCCAAATACTCTAGCTAATAAAAGTTCTAGCAATCTTTACTTTATTAGGGGTGAGGGGAATGGTCTAGAAGGATAGCCTCGACCATCCCACTTTCCCAATGGGATCCCTCGACTAATCTGGTGGCTTATAATGACCTTTTAGGCTTTGTTTCATGTAATGCCTCAAACCACTCATTTTTCACAAAGAGCTTGTGCTTGAATCCTTGTCTTGACTATGCCTAGGACCCCAAAGTCTCTCGGTGTGCAAAAAATATCCTAGTTGACTCTATGAAAGTCTTTGCCTTGCTTTGAGGTGACCCATAGAAAGTTCTAATGATTCAAGTTTTTCTTATTTGTCAAAAGGATCGATGTTGAGGGGGGTCCTAGGAGAAATTAGGAATGCCCTCCTTCATTTTTATAGAGGTAGTACTCCTCTTGTCAAAATGTTGGTATTTTTTTTTAAATTTGATGGATAAGATGGGTGAGTGGTATGTAAAGAAACCCTTGTGATATTTGACTTTCAAGAAAATATAAGATTCTTAAGACAATCAAATATTATTTAAGACATTAGTCCCCAAGAGAGAACTAGGCAATTTCGATCATTGTGATGAAAAAAAAAGAACAATAGCAATATTTTATGATAAGCATATTTTCTTAAGACAAATGTTTTGCCTCTTTTCATACAACATAGGCAACAGAGAATGGCCATGGCTCTGCAAAAGGAAAGTAACTAGAAAAGATGGCATAGGTCATCTAGAGAAATTTAAAATACTATTGCATTAGCCATTCATTGAATTTGAAAAGAATCATTTGCTTGAAATTTCACTAGTCAACAACCAAGATGGAATTATAAAAATTAAATGAGACTTGAATAGTTCTTAGTGGAGAACAATTAAACAGTGAGTTCCAATTATGAATCATTCAAATCTGTCGAGAAAAATATGGTTCAAGGGCCTCAACAAGATTACTTTGACCAATGCTTAAACAAAAATTCAAATCATTTTCTCTCATGAGCTATATGGGGCTCTCATGGACTTGGAATATTAGGAAAGCACTAGAGGTAGAAGAGGAAAATAATTGGTCAATCCCTAATATTTATTGTATAAACATATATGCAAACCAAATGATAAAGATGTAGCTATAGGAAACAAAAGGAGGGAAAGTCACATATGGCTATTACTTACAATTTGTTTTTGTAAGCACACATGTCAAATTATATTAGTTTGTCAAAGTAAGATATGTACAAAAAAGCTTTGTTGCTATACCGCCACTTGGGAAACCAAACCAACAACAAAGAAATAATTCATTTTTCTTGATAGTTTGTAGAATATTCTTCAATAAAGTTTGTCTAGCTAGAAAAACATTAAAGGGAGAGAAATGGAGCTTGAGGAAAGCTCCATTGTAATTACTACTTGGGATTATCACTCAAAAATTCAAAAACTAGTGCCTACATATTACTGAGCAAGTGGGATGGCAGTTGAGTCCTAAGGTGACTCAAGAGTCGACTGCATTGTGCTCTTTGGGGCTGATGTTGTCACTACAGTGATGGAATATAGAAGTCGAGATAAATCTTCTCTAAGAAGCAGGTGCAGGTCGTCGAGTTGTAATTGGATAGCATTATGGGTGTCCTCCCACATCTACAACATCTGGCCCAACATAGTTTTGATATGCCAATATAATGTGACCGTCTTCCAATATTTTTTTCCCTTTCTATTGTGTTGCCCACGTTCGGTACCAAGCTGGTAGTGGCCTCATCCACCTCGTGGTATGCGGTCAAAGTTCATTCCAACCAAATTTTGGCTTCTACCTCTTCTAGATGAGCCCGAAGCCAAGGTGGGATGGTAGATCAGAAGCTAGCCACAACATCGTACACATCCCTTTGCAACCGAGTTGTGGGTATATATTCTCCAATTTGGTGGTTCGACAGCTCTGTTGGAGCTCCACCTCCTCTTCTATATCCACACATATATCCATGGTGGGGCGCCATCAAATCTTGAGTTCTCGACATTTTCCTAGGATAGAATGTCACGTGAAGGAGTGAACTGTCCTCCATCGAGGAGCCTAACTAGCTCAAGGGTCCCCCTCAAGCACTGTTCCAAATTTCCTATCGCTTCCACGGTCCTATGGTAAGCCACTGTTATTGCATAGCTTAATATCTCGTAGTTCTTCCTAGTTTGCCTCATACTTTTGAGGTTAAGAAAACCCGTATTTTGAAAGATTGAGGCACTAGTACAAGGTTGAAAATGCATTAGGTCTAGCGTTATATGTCATGGGATGGCCATGGTTGCTTCCATGCATGAGTGTTACGAGGAAAATCACTCTATGGCATGGGGTAAACCACAATAAACAGAATGACTGTAGAAATGAACTCTAATATCAAGTATGCTATATAAGCAAAGATGCTAACAAGACAAGATAAAGAGCCTACCTCATTTGGATGTTCGATGAAGACCATCGTTGAGCACTCGACTCAAAGATATATGCCTGCAACTTGTCCTCAACAACCAAGATACGAAAACATATGGTGATAATGTATAAAGTTAGCACATATAATAGCATAATCCATCAATATTCATAACAAATATGCCCATGAAATAACAATTCAAATATTTGCAAGAAATTTATTGGACAAGAAAAGAGTATTTCTATTAAAATGTGATCAACAAAAGTGTATGAACGACAAACTTCAGTGTTGGCACATCTCAGAACCGAGAAACTAAGTCCCTTCCAAATGGGCCTCCACCACTTCAATCCTCCACCAAAGGCAAGCTCATAAGATTGACAATGAGGTTCTCCATCAATGAGGGAAGAGCTTGGGGGTTGAACAATGTGTTCTGACTTAAAATGACAAAGGGATGTAGACTCAATATGAAGTGAATAATTTCTCCAGAGTAAATTTGCTCTCAAAAGTTGAATTCTTCTCCCTTTCCATGGTTTGGATATGGCCCATTTATAGCCTTCAAATGGAACTGAAGGGCTGAGTTGAAATGTTTCCAATATATAGAAGGTCAAGGATCATGGATCTCGTGACGTGACATGGAAACCCGACACAATTTTAATTTTTTAATCACCAAACTTTATGTACGTGGGTTGTAGTGGTGCAACCTGTGTATACACATGTTGTATAGCTGATAGGGCACACATATGTGGAAAAATATGATGTTTATCTCTGATAAGTGCAAAAAGGGACTTCAAGTCTGCATAGGGAAATGGAAAAGGCCTTCTGAGCAATTTGCATGGGGTGAGACAAATCTTGCTATAACAAAGAGGACAATTGGATTGTGTGTCCCCACCTGATCATATGCCACTCTGTCCTTGGGCTCCGACCCTAATGGGGCTCGCATCCCCAACACCCGTCTGGGGGGGATATTACTTACAAAATTAAAAGGATGCAAGTTACTATTATTTGTTCTTTATCTTGTGGAATAGTGTTACTTGAATAGTCTCTTCCAATTTTGATACATGCACTCTATTAGACATAACCATCCCAACTACTTCATATTAAAGATACCTTGGAGATTTCCTCCAAGGCTTGGTTCACCCACACCTTGATGTTTTCATGGAGAGGGCCCACAATGAATTTCTCCTTTCCCCCAAGTGAAAAGATTTCACTTTCAATGCCTTTTAAATCGATTTGTCATTCCCTAATAATAGATTTATGCTCCACATTGTCAATGGCAAAATTAATGAGCTATTTGTGTGTCTTGGCTATAGGGTAACTTGTGAGACCATCAAATTCTTCACCCAAGGAGATCTTAGCTACCTTCAACATCACTTCAAATTCTTCCTTAGTATAGATTTTTATCACCCTACATAATGGAAGGCCCCTCTAAATTTTTTATGGAATCAATCTTCTTAAATAATACTTTACTTCTTCTCTACTACGATACTTCAAACATTGCAATCAATTGTTTTAGTATATAAATCGTGTTGTCCCAACCTCCTCTAATACGTTTCAACCTATTATTTGAGGGAATGTTCTCCTTCTATCTTTTAGGCTCATTCATGTCAACCAATTTCCAAATAAACGTATTTACATAGTTTTCGTTGAAATCAATATCATTTTGAAGTTCAACTTTGAAGGATTATTTCAAGGAAAGAAACCTTCTGGCAAGCACAAAAGTTTTATTGGTTAGTTTCCAATATTTAAACAATAAGGCCATTCCATCCTCAATATTACTAGATATGGTTTTCCTAACTCATACAAATAACTCTTTCGGATTTTATTTAAGTCCTCTAATAGCCGACCTTTGTGTAAAAAAGGGTGTAGGGTTTAGTGTAGCTTCCAAATCAATGATCCTTCTCTTTAATACGAGATCATCTCCCTGTTGCTCTACTAAATGTTTAAGCATATTTTTGGTGGCTGCATGCATCTTCAAGGTCCCAGTAGTTCCTCATTAGTGCTATTATCCTCTAGAAGCTTCTTCCCTTTGATTTTGACCCTATATGAAGCTTCTTAGTTTGTTGGTCAAACTTTGCATGATGTAAAGTAATTAAATTATCCTCAAAAGTGGCTAACTCAAGTTGCACTACTTCTTTCATTATTAACCTACTATTTTACAATTGCATAACTACATAGGTAAGGAACTTGTCAGAATCACCATCGATCTCCATGTTATTGACATTCACACCAAGTGTTTTAGTTTGCTCTCCTTTATTAGTATTTAGGGATCTTTTATTTTTGGGATAGGGGAGATGGTGTGCCTATTTTCAAGCTTGGATTTATTTGGATATGCTTTATCGCCATAATCTTCTCCATCCGCAATTACATTATTTTTTCCACCTCCTTTAGAAGATATAGAGGGACCCTTTTGGGGGGGAGATGGGGTATTCTTGGCAAAGTGCACCACAAATCCCCCTATTCCGATAACTCCAAATATTCCCCCTTCCCTACCCTTAGGGATAGTCATACCAACAATTTCATGAACTTTCTTATCCAGAAATATTTTCTTCTTCAACCTAGTGTTTGAACTAACCAAGGTGTTGACATCATCTAGGAGCGTTATCATCTTTGATTTGTCACCAAAGCTTTGAATAATATTAGGAGTTTTGTCTATTCAGTTGTTTTTTGTGTCCATGTATTCATTATCTCCATCACCTTCCACTTTTTCATCCAAATCAGGAAAAAGAGGAGTCATAATTGATTGACATTAGGTGTGCTTTGAAAACCCCATGGGGATCAAAACCACGAATTATATTAGCCTCCAAATAAAAAGAATTAAAACTATGGGATATTTCATCTATATGTGAAATTCTCTTCACGATGAACCCCACATGATTTAAAGGGGTGAAAATGAACAACTTATTTTTCTTTTGGTCAGACAAGATATACCATTTTACACACTATCAAAATAATGCAATCAAAAAAAAATTGATCACGCACAAATTTCAATAGGAGATAGGGTTTCCCTTCAAAACCACATACTTTGATGTATGTATGATGCTCCTCATAAAAACATTATCATTTCCCCATGGGAAAGTTGTTTATATTTCATGGTTACTGTTATCCCTTATCCTAGGGATAACTAAGGAGATTATGTCTCGAGGACCATAGGTCCTAGACATGGAGTATCGAGAGCCATATGACTTGAGCTTGGCCCTGGAGGGCCCATCTTTTCTTTAGTGCATCCTATCTATCAACAACAACAACATCCATCCCATCGACCTGATTCTGAAGTAACAATGGGTCTTGCTCCATGGTGTAATGAGTCTGGGTATCATGGTATGTGTCACTTTGATTTTTGAAGCAATTGAATATGTGCACTGAGCTCTCTTTTGTTGCATAACGTTTGATTGGAAATTGTGCTCTTTAACTTGTCCATAACTAGGGGGGATGACAGAGTGCCCTAGTAAGTTGGTTCCCTTAGGGATGAGTTGCTACTGGGTAGTTCTATGAAAGGTCATCGTCCATTCCTTCCATACTTACCATTTTTCATTATTGTCCCTCTCATATTTCCCCTACCTTGGTTCGGGCATTGGGTTTTCCAAGCTAGTAAGGGTTGTACCTTGCCTTGTGGGAAGAAGGGGCTAAAAACCTAGTGGGTAAAATTAGCTAGAAAAGTTAAAATCCAAAATGAAACCTTGAGATGCTTCACCCAGGGATTCTCAAGAAAGCAATAAAAGGCTTCTCAACAAGAAAAGGGGGACCCGTAAAATAAATAAAACTCAAGATCTAGTTGGTGGATAGGGGGTCTCACCATGAGCAGACCTAATATGTCCATGGGTATGTAGTGGTATGACACTACCATCCATCTGGTCACCAAACTAGGGTAGTGGCTCTTGGTGACAAAGCCAAGTGAAAGGGGGTCTCATCATGAGCCAACCTTCTCATTTTCGTGAAGTGCTTATGGGTAACGTTGTCACCACTGGTCACCATGCCAGGACAATGTCCTCCAACTATTCTCTTGAAAATAAAAAGAAATAAGAAAAAGAATAAAAAGCATTGAATGGGATAGGAAACATTGACATCCATGACAAGGTGAAACTCGCCCTCTACAGAGGCACCCATAGGTAAGCCCTACATTTCCCTATTATCATTGCACCCCTTGCCCAAACATTCCCTACTCATACATCTATATGACCTAGATTGGTATTCACCTGGGAAACACCACAAACTTGAGGAGGACTATCCCAACAGGATATCCTGATACCCTCTCCAAACCTGGCTTGTTAAACTACATAACATCTTTGAGCATTTGTCTCGGTAAAGCGGGGTTTGATGCACATGTTTGGGCAATTTGATTATTAGACGTGAATGAGATTTCTATGTTCCCTGTGACTTATGAGCCCATGGAGGGCATACTTGTTGTTGCTTCAGGACCATGCCCAACAGATAGGTACATATGGGGAGATTATTAATTCGGACCTCCATGGGGCTAAAAGCCCACTAGATGGATGTTGTGACCGTAATCAAGGGCAAAGACACACCAAAGGATTGCATTGGAGAAAAAGAAGGATGTTCCACCAGAGACACTTTGGCAGGCCTGGACCTATGAGGATCTTGCTCTTCCCCTTGAACGTTGGCCTTTGGAGGCCCATGACGTCACCCTTGTTATCCTAGACGTCACCTAATGTCAGATGGACATGATGGAGGTAGTTGGGTGCAAGTGGCACGTGTGGCATCATCCAAAGGCCTTGGAAGCCTAACATTTTTCTCATGGAGCCTGACGTCCCACCTATGAGGCCCAACGTCACCCTAGGAGGGCATGATGTCACCTCTACTGCAAATTTTAGGGTTTAGTTCTTTAAATTTATGTAAAAGCTAATTTTTTGATGTAATTTGGCCATGTCGACCTTTTATGACCTAAATTGTAATTAAAGGTCATTATCATTCTATAAATAAGAGAAAAATCTCTTGTATTTTTCATGATCTTTCACTCACACAAGTGTGAGGTCTGAAATTCGTCCCTCTTTAAGGTTATTTGGCTGAAATTAAGTGGTGCACAACTTCTTGGAGAGGTTATTCTTTGTGTATTTTGGCATTTTCATGGTGGAAAGTCTTCAACTAAGGTTTTGTTGCTAGATTGTTCTTGATAAAGTAAGTAAATCTGCAAGTCTTCATTTATTTTGAGTGGTTATGGTAAATTTTCTTGTTCATTTCTAAGATTATGAAATTGCTAGTTTGAAACCCTAGGGGAGAAGCATATGTTATTATCCTTTTCCTTAAAATTTTCCACCTACTTGAATTTGCTAGAAAAACATCTCTTTTGAAGAATACACTAAAGCCCTACCTTTTTAGCACTCTAGTAGCATTGCTTCATTAGCTTCATATATTTTATTTCAAGCTTGATCTAAGGAAGAAGGAAATCGCTAGGGCCTAAGGTTACTTACTTCTTAGAATTTTTTCCTTCTAGGGTTTAGATATTGAGGCCTTGGGTTACTAACACATCAATCATCTCACCCATCCCTTTAGATTTACTATTATAATTTGTTGTTTCCTCTAAGAGTTGTTGCTACTAACCTTGACTCCATCACCCTAAAAGGCACTAGTCCACTCCTTGCAAGTGATTGATTGACCAAACAACTCTTAAACCATTTTCCCTAAGACTTTTACTAACTCTGATTAACTCTAAATTAGACTAACTCAATAAATAATTTGTTGCGAATGCAAAATATTTCTACAACCATCTATAACAACAAAAAAATTCATCCTAAAAGCAAGATTAAAAGATGATTATACATTGCCATAATTGGCTCTGACAACTATTATCATTTTTTCATTTTAAGGCTATTATTTCTTGCCATTTTTGAAGCATAATTGAGGCATAATCGTTGTAGTTGTTGCTAAATACTCTTTGTTGTTATAAATATTTACATTGCTTCTGTCTTATATCAACTTGTTTATCTTCCAAAATTTTGTGGTTTTATGAAGCATTGACATCATATGGTACTTGCAAACAACATTTCTTTTCTACTTGTTGTACTGTTCTAGGCAGGTACACTTAAATTATCTTTTGCTTCATCTTAATAAAATCTTGGAACTTTTTATTAGAGTGACCTGTGAAAGGGGTGGGAATTTATTGCAACTTTTACCTTAGCCTTCTCAAACCCCCAGGTCATTGGGGAAATCTTCCCCGGGGTACTACTCCTAAATAGAAAGAGGTGTCCTATTAAGGTGACAGTAATAGGTCATCCTCCTTGTTACTCCAATTCAAAATCGACTTGCCTTTGGCTTTGGGCAAGTACACATTGCGCGATAACAGTTACCCGCTTTTATTCATATCCAATCAATATATGCCTGATACTCCCAACAAAATCATCCCAAACTCTATACAAATGAAAATTAGCTTTATGCCTTAACAAGGCTAGATACCAACATCAAATTGGATCTATTTGGTTAACATCTTTATTTGGAAACAACCTTTTGAAGAATTACAAAATAAAAATTTAAAAATCAATTATGAAAACATAAAGAATCTCTCAGTCTTCTGAAAGTTGGACAACTAATGAGAAATTTCATTTGAAATAAGCTCCCCTAATCGAAAATCGTGTGAAGGGAAAGGCATAGGGAAAAGGTTCCACATCTACATGATAAAATGGTGTGGGATGTGAAAGTAGAGTCGTGATACCTAGTCTTCTACATTTGCATAGAATTTTGGTGTGGAATGTAGAATGTGAAAGCAAGATGGTGAAATGAGAAGAAAAGGGCTCAAAGACCTCCATATATGCATGGTAAAACCAATGAAGAATGTGGAGATCCTCATCATTTGTGATTTTGGAAAGATTTTTTTACATGGGTGGTCACTAGTACCCACTTTTGTTGTTTACTTAAGCAATTTTCAAAGAGATTCTCCAAATTAATTAAAATTACCAAGTCATCTCAAGTGACTCAAGAAAGGAGAAATACTATTTATGAGGAAAGGGAAAAGGGGTTGGAAGGAAAAACTCATCAACAAGTTCATAAGATATTTTTTCAAGTGTCTATAGGCCACTTTCGATGGGACCCAACAACATGAGTAGTGCACATGGGTAGTTACCATAAACTTATTGCATATATGAAATTTTGCAGCCAAATACAAGGGTTTTGTGATCCATTTATCAATTTTTCTCTCCACCCTTTGCACAAAATCCTTCCCTAGCTCCTTGGGAAAGCTCTGAAAAGCAAAGGGTACTTTAAGAAATTTGATCACCTGGCTTAGTTTATTCCAAGACCAATCTTGAATATCTAACTACTCTAGGGATGGCTCAAGGCTTCACCAATAACAAGATGTTTTATGCCATTAAATATTGGAATTGGAGGCAAGGTTGAAGATGTCCAAACAATGCATAGTACTATCCCAACATAATTAATCTTCTAATATATTAAAAAAGAGCCATCTATAAACTGGTCATTGACTAGTTGATGTGCATGTAGTTCAAGAAAGGGGATACACTTAATCAGGCCCATGCTCACTAGAGGAGTTATCAGGTAGCCTGACCCGTCTACAACCATGACATACAAGGATAGAGTGAGTAGTCAACCTTATTAGATGGAATGTAAAATCATGACCTTTTTAGACCTACAATGTGTTAGAATATAATGGATGTGCTCGTTTAACCATAGACAATATCACTATTGTCACCCAACCATAGGATGAAGCCACCCCCGAGCACCTTAAACTTGACATGGAATCATTCTGGAAGCAAACCCTAGGTTAGATAACCAAAAAAGATAGCACACCTCTCTCCAAGGATAGCGCACCAAGAAAGAATACAAAAAAAATGATTAGATCAGAAAGTCCAAACTTAGAGAAGACCGAGACTATAGATTGGCAACAATAACTTCTCCAGAACTTGCACACAAAACTGCCCAACTGCAGTGCGCACAAGTGTGCTACTGCAGTTCTGAGACTGCTTGCCAGAATGAAGACTGGCCTCCTGTATTTATACTAAAACTGGCAAACTGCCTGGGCCGACTTCTCATTCTGGGTGCCTGTTTACTTAGTATATAATATTTCCTTTAGCCGACTTCTTCTCTTGGAGGCTAATAACCTAATACAAATTATCCTCTTGAGTCGACTTGTCTTCTAGGGTTATTAGACAACTAATTAGGGTTTCTTCTTGCTTCCTGAAATATTGTATTCTCCTTAGGTTTACACGTGGAGGTAAATACCTTCCGCAACTACCATAATATCAACACTCCCTCCTAGCTAGGGAGGTATTTGAAGGTAATGGTCTTCAACACAAACATACCATTCACCCGATAGCATCAACATAGTGGTATAAACTATCTCATGACTAGATCATGAACATTGTTGGCCCTTGACCAAGTTTTGGAGATCCTTGGTCATGTTTGACCTCTTTTGGGACTTCAACATACTGGTCGAAGGCATAGCACAAGTCGAAGTGGAGATCGCGAGATCTCGTCCCTTTTTTAGGGATTTTTGGGTTTTGGGCTTATTTAACGGGTATGGGAATGTCAGACCATGAGTTTACCCATGTTTAGGCCCTTTTGTAATGTATAAATAAATATCTAGGGGATGTAGGAAAGGGGGGGAATGTGTTAAGATGGTGATGGACCGATGAGCTAAGTGTGAATAGTTGTGAATGCTTTGTGCATACTGTGTGTTAAGACTTGCAGAGCTAAGTGCAAGTGACTGTAAGAAGGCTTTGTGCAAATTGTAAGAGTGCTCTGTGCTGTAACCTAGCTCGGGGAAGGAGGATCTGGTGAGGTGCATACAGATCTAATGTCCTATGTGGAGTGGGTTTTGATGCTCTGTGCCTGTAATAAGATTGAAGGAAGATAATAAAGAAGAAGAAGAGTTGGTGGACGTAGCCCCACACTGGGGGTGAACCACATATACCCTGTGTTATGGTTGGTTTGTGCTTTATGGTTATTACATTGTTCATATGATTTATGCTTAGTGAAATAATATATGTTTATATGAATCTGATATGATAACTTAGTACCGAGTAATATGAATGAATGCTAGATCTGATATATTTCCATATGCTAAGTGCTTAGAGGTGTTAGATCTTGTTGAATACTGCGATGTTCTAGAACTAGGGTTTCTCCCTGTGATGTGAATAATGGTTAAATTCTAATGAATGATTAACTGCTAAGTGCTATGTAAGTATTATGATCACATATATGTGTCCCAACTAGGTCGCAGACACTTGAGTCCTGCAAGCACCCCTGCCTTTACCTCAGGTGAGATTTCATCTGCTTCGCAGGTGTTGATGAAAGGGTCGATAGTTAGGGTTTTGTTGGTGTGTTGTTGAAGCGTTGAACCTCGGGTCTGCCCTATGCCAACAAATGGTTCCATTTCTGGGACCTAAAACTGTGATTGCTGGGAACTGAAGAAAAGAGAAAGCTCTGTGCGTAGATCTGCTACTTTGGTGCACAATATTCTACTTGATTTGCGAAGCTCTGTGCTAAGAAAGGAAGCAGATATGAAGGAAAGAGGTAAGATCTGAAAGCTTGGTGCTCTAAGAAAGGTAAGATAAGTGAAATTTTTTTATTTCGAAAATATGGATCTAGGTATGTTTGATAAATTGTTTCCTATCCTGAAAACTAGGGCACAATTAGAAGAAAGAAGATTGGAAATGAATAGATTTGATAGAAATACTGAAAGATATGTTATTCCTATGCATATAAAGAATGTTTGGACTAACAAATGGATTTAAGACCCTAGAAATAATTGTTTGTAGGTTAGTTACTGTGATCTTAGCGCGTAGTACATGAAAGGATGGGGATCATTTAAGAGAAAGAATGGATTAACCCTTTGTTACAGTTACAGAAGACCATGACATTTGGCTAAGGAATGCCCTTGTAGAAGACCTAGTTTTCTTTGCTGTAAAGTTATGGACCATGAAATTTTGGATTGCCCTAGAATGATTGCTAAAGTTGAAAAAATGAATATGGAACAAGAAAACCATGAAAAAGGCCAAGAGACTAAGACTATGGCAGAATCCCAGAAAGAATCAGAGACTGTATTACTGTAGATGAAAGAAACCCTGAATGATCACAGAGACACCAATCTATTAGAGATCTTAAAAGTGAAAGAGTGCATAGAAGAAAGAATAAGAGACTTCGACATAGACTGTGTTCTAGATGAGGAAACACAGGTGAATGTCATGACATAAATAACTTGGGAAATTTTGGGAAAACCCGCTATGATTCTTTCATTGGGAGGAATATGATTATTTAGAGGAAAGATAATAACCCTATGTGGAAGACTTACCCAGACATCTATGAGTGCTCATGGAATTTCGACAGAGGAAGAGTTTGAGGTCATTAAATTTGTTGAGGACATCGCCCCATTTGCTATGTTTCTAGGAAAAACCTGGATTGAGAAATATCAGATCTGAAGAAAACAAGAGGAGGAATCTGTAGAACAGAAAAAGAAAGAACTAAAGGATTTCATGAATAGGAGAATATAATACTTAATAAAAGAACATGAGAACAAGTCGAAGTTGCTAAGGATCAGAAACCTGGATCTGGAAGTTGAAAGGACATAGACAGACTTGAAGAACATGTCCATACAGGAGAGTAGAGAACCTACCCCAAAAAGAGAAGAAGTCTTACCCTTGAACCCTATGAAATACCATCAACAACGCGAAGTTACTCTGCCAAGAGAAGATAAGAATCAAAACGGAAAAAGAAACCCAGTAACTCAGATTACAGGAAAGAAGGCTAGAAAACTCAACAAGAAGAAAGAAAAGTTAGAAAAATTGCAAGAAGTTCCAGACAAGACTTCGTAGAAGGAAGGTTTCTAGAACTTGAACTTCGCTAGAATATCAGTACAACGCAGATTGGAACTTTGCCATGATGGAGAAATATGACCGTTGGAGGCATTATGATCGTTTGATTGATGCTCTTGAATAGCTAGGAAAGCAGTTATGGCCTGAAAGCTTGCCATAGGATCATTGGGACCACACCATAATGAATGGAATTGCATTGGTTAAGTATTTTTGACCCGTTGGAAGAATCCATTACGGCGTTGTCTATTTATCCCATCGAACATTGCATCAAGAACACTTTTGCAAACAATGATTATTCGAGCCCACAGAGAGATGATTACTACCCCACTGTGTTTATTGAGACTTCATGTAGTGTACCTTTTTGCTTACCAAGGCTTTCAAACCTCTCGCTAACCAATCTGTACATGGAATTTTACATAAAACATACAAAATTGTATAATCACATGCGTAACAACAAAGAGATACATTTTAATTCTCAGAATGAACATATGCGTACAAGTACATCCTGTCCAATATGCGTACAGGATGTACTTGCAGGACACCTTCTGGTTCCACTTGAATCACAGTCCAATCGATAACATGATTAGTATCAGGTACATATTTCTTAAGCAGTGAAACATGAAACACATTATGTACAGTCATAGATGCAGGTAATGCAAGCATGTATGCAACTGGCCCAATCCTTTCCAGGATCTCGAA
>SNQJ01S0044506.1:5754-19425 GCA_010110895.2 Picea sitchensis | reverse complement strand
GTTCATCTCCCCTTTCAATTCATCCTTTCCAGATTTTCGGTGTTTTCTGGTAGGGGACGGGCTTGAACTACTGTGTGTCTCCTTGCCAGAATGCTTCGGGGAGAGACGGTAATGTCTATTACCACTCCTCGATCTCCTTCTCCCCTTAGGGGTTTTGACACTTCTTGATCTGCTTGTGTCACTCCCCTTTTCCAATTTATTTTCTATTCTTTCCAGGCTCTTCAACATTTTTAAATTGAATTCACCCTGTCGATCCCGGAATTTCATGAGCTTTCGGCTATCAGCTAGGCGAGCCTGGGCATCTTTCTGCAATCTTCCGATGAGTTGCATCATATGTTCTTCCTTACCCATCTCTTTTCCGTGCCCATTGAAGTTCAATCCTTCCACTCCCATATTGACATCCTTTCCTTCCCGTTCGTCTCCTGTTTCGGAGGCAATCATCACCTTTTCCCATTCCATACTCGGCATTGGTTAACGGGAATCCTGAGCTCCGTCAAACTCTGCACATGCATTGTGCAATTAAATTCGAAGTATGTCAGGCCATTACTCCTTCGGAACAATCCACAACATTTATAACTAATACGAACAAGAACGAAAGACATTTCAACTTCACAAAGTTTTCTAAGCTGTCTGGCTCTGCAATTTCTGGGACTTCGGAACTTTGGAATCTCGGTCCTCGAAGATCCAACAGTTAAATATACGAAACCCAAGTCACCCTTTTCGCAACTCGCAATCTTGCGAGTTCGCGAGTCGAAGACCCTCAACTCATTTCCTCTAACCACCGATACCCGAGATGCGACACGGGTATGGCTCCCTCCTCGCTAGCGTCTGCTACGCATGACCGTAGCCTAGGGCTAAGTGATAGCACCCTTCACTATTCGCACCTTCGTGAGTTGTGGCATCCAACCCTAGTGCCTCCCTTTCACGAAACCCCGAGGAGCGATGTTGACTTTTCTCCCCTCGTTCTCGCTACTTCGTGACTTCGTGAGTCTCAATGTCGAGCTCCCATGCCCTCATCTCGCGAGTTCCCGAAATCGCGAGTTACTTTATTCTTCGGGCCCACAACACAACTGTCGTCCTTCACCACTGTGGCATGTGGTACGTTTAGGAGGGTCCACGTCACTTTTAATGATGTCATCGGGTCCCACCACTCTCGCCTGTCTCCTCGACTCACTTGCACATGGTACACATTCATGCGTTCACGTCCAATCCAAACATGGAATCCAACAGTCAGATCCCCTCCTCAGATCAACGACATAGATCCTTTCGGCGTTTCGGGTTTTCCACCATGGAAAGTCCCGATCCCTTGTTACCAGGACTCCCGATATCGCGATTCCCGCCTTCCCGAAATGGGAAATCTCATGACACGTGTCCTCCGTCTTTCAGACGGTCTAGATCTATTTTGGAGCATTCGCCCCTAGTCTCTGAGGTTTAACCTTCAGACATCTCCCGACAGATCCTATGACTGACGGGTTTTTCGGTCGAGATCTGACGGCTCAGACGGTTCCTAACCAATTCGAAATTTCGCATATCGCAATTTCCACATTCCGATGTATATCAAAGGGAATTTTAATTAATACGTACATTTTTCTGGATCCGACGGTCACAAGGGCTGTCCTTCCCTCCCGAACGGATCCTAAGGTTCTAACACCATTGGTGTAGAGACTTGTCTCCCTGTGGCCATAGAACACACCAGTTGCGGTTTCACTCGCCGCTATACTTCCTGAGTTCTTAATAAAAACTCGTCAAGTGTATCCTTGACGCTTCAGAGCAAACCAGGGTCCGAAATTGGTCCTCCCAACTCAATTTCCCCTCGCATTCTCAGTCCAAAGACCGCTCCACTGGCCCATCTAGGCTCAATGTCAAAACCTTGGCTCTGATACCAATTTGTAGTGTACCTTTTTGCTTACCAAGGCTTTCAAACCTCTCGCTAATCAATATGTACATGGACTTTTACATAAAACATACATAATTGTATAATCACATGCGTAACAACAAAGGGATACATTTTAATTCTCAGAATAAACATATAGTTACTGTTATAATTAGACAATCCATAGATTTCAACAACAATTCATTTACACAGCGAAAAACATGATAACAGATCCAATACATTCATGATAAAATGTGGTAAAAATATAATTGAACACTTATCTTGTGACAGTGGAGAAATCCACCAACCAAATGCAGGCCTTCCATGAACCTCCCAGCCATAGATCGCACTGCTCCTCAACTCAACAGTGGGTCACCCCCGAGATGGGACTGAGCTCCACCCCAGGGCAAGGAATCCAGACTCAGGCTGATGTTACAGGGAATTCAGTCACACACAACCACCAGGAAGAATGCTCTCCTAGGAATCTCCCACACTCACTGCCCACAGACCCTCATTCCCCACATGCCTGTTCCACCCCAGGAGAGTGCACCTTCTCTGTCACCTAGATAGTCCTTCGACTGCCAGTCTCCCTTACCTTGGGTTACAGGAACAGACTGAACCGGAAGTCTCCGGGTTCTGTGGCAGCTGCAGGGTTCCTTCCAAGAGTTCTCTCTTTCCTCTGCACACTCTCTCACCTGGAGGGAGTCGCTCATAGGCCAACAAGCCTCACGCAGTCCAGTACTGCGTAGTCTCAACAATCCCATGGGAAAATTGACATAGGATTTCCAAAAACTGGTTCGGCAATCACAGGATGGCTTCACAGTCACGACTTCAGAACAGGGAATGCTCGCATAGGCTCACTCAGCTTTCCCGAACAAGCAAAGACTCTTCCCTGAATTCAACACATGCTTCTCGTAGGCTAGGTTTACATGCATGGGATTTCTCAGAAATAGACACAGACATTCGAGTCACAGGGTCTCCCTAAGGTTCTCTACAGGAGTCGGGTTAGTCGTACTGCTTAGAGCTCCGTACCCATTCAGACAATCCGGTGGAAATGGGAATTCCACCTTCTCACGGCTCACCCTGGACGTTTTATTCGCATGCACCAGGGTTGACACTTGTCACCCATGGAACTGCATGCGTTCCACCAGCACGCGTTCCTTCCACCACTTGGGAAATCTTGCATCCTTCCAAAAGGACTTAAGAAAAACATATGATGCACATATCTTTTTGAAACAATATTAAAATATTATTTCCAGGTTTAAGCCCCTAGGATTAGCCCCTAGGCTCATCACTTAGACCCTTTCCCACCTTCCAGTCCCTATTTCCTTGCCCTCTATGTGGACGCTCAGTTCCCCTTCACTTATTCATCATGGTCGGTCTGCACCTGACGGTGTTTATATTTTTATTGATTATTATGCATACATACAAGTACAACAACAGGCTCCTGGCCCTCAAACACTTAGGATTCCTGGCCTAACAACCACATAAGCCTTCTAGCTTATAAAAAACTTGGCTCACCAGCCTATAGAACACATTTACAATTCATTCCATATATCATGATCTGTAACGGGGCTCGGCCTTGGGGACACTACACTTCACCACCTGTTCTATTGCATTGAGTGTTTGATCACCGACTTGAGATACTTGATCTCGAGCGTGCATGTAGGACGACATTAGCGTAGTAGAAAAGTCTGTCGAAGAAATTCTAATCGACCTCATGGCATAGAAGGTGATGTCTGTAGGAGTTCAAACCTCATCGACGCAAGGAGTGCAAGCCTCCCCTTCGACTGCTCATGGATTTGGACCATCCCGAGTTGTGATCGAGAAAAGAACCAAGCATTGTGATGACTTGGCGAATGTGAAGCTCATTCCATCCATCCTGCCCAACTACATCCCACCTCTGGCTAGTGTGGTGAGTCATGACAGTGTCCAGAGGGACTTCGAATACACGTTGATTACTGTGTACCTCTCTAAGGGGATACGTGTAGTTAAACCACAGCTGGAGAATATGCTAACATTGAAGATCAATGACTATAATCTGGGAGACCGCAATAGCTATGGAATTATCACACCTCACAAATATTTGACCAAGACAAAGGGGAAGAAGTCAAAGATCATTCCCCAACCATGGACCATGAACATCGCGCAGTCCACTATTCTAAATGTAATCAAGATACCCCATTTTTGAAGGCATCAGGAGGTTAACGTGTGCATTAAACTCCTGCTATCGTGTTTCCATGGCGGTTATCTGTGGCTAGATAGACACATCACGACCGATCTAACGCTGATCCATAAGATCACCAGATTAAGCATGCAGGGACTAGACCCACAAGACTTTTATCCATGGAAGGCTGCAGACAATGCCCTAGCTTAGAAAATCAAAGGCACCTATGGTGATGTGGAGAAGGGGAAGAAAGGCTATAAGGTAGCCTCCATCTAGAATGGTGTAGTGTACCTCTCTTTCCATTTGATTGCTAGTAAGCTAGTCTCGAAGAACAGACCCACGCAGGTCATAGGGTTTGTCGTTGACCTCACCGGAAAATGCATGGAAGGGCTACAAATGAACTGGACGAGCTACCTGGTTAACCAGTTAGAACAGGACTGTCGTGAAGCTCAGGATCAGGGCTATGAGTTCCATTTTAGTTGGCTCCTAATCCTCATTTCCTTCATTGCTTGGGAGATGCCAGAAGGAGCTACCTTCCCTGAGATTGAGCCATTTGAACCACTAGCCACGAATTTCACTACGCTCTGGTATTTGAGCGACATGGGGAAACAATGGCAGTTGAATGTGGTGTTCCACACCTACTACCTATAGTTGAAGAGGGATATTGAGTCCTTCCCTTGTATGACACCGAACACCCTTGACAGGTTCAGGCCAATAGTGAAGTTCCGTGCAGATAGGAATTTTATTTATATCACTGCACGTGGAGACAAGCATAAAGAAGAACTCCAATCATACTACAAGCTTACAGAGGAGGTCATGGAAGAAATAATTAAGGAATGGCCCACAGAGTTCCTTATACCAGCCGACCAGGCTCAACTGTCCGACCTTGACCTAATCAGAAGTCCGATGGTTAGTCGTGAAGAGTACGATACACTTGGAAGTAGCAGAAGGAAGAAAAAAGAAGAGGTACAGGAGCTGAACAACGTATAAGATGAAACTGCTTTAGAGTCACCAGGAGGAAGAGGTGATGACAAAGTAGAAAAGAAGAGAACAATGGGGAAGAAGACAAGCATAAGCAAGGCAAAGTAACACGGCCTAGGGATCCCATTGATGAGGTTGAGGAATCCAAGAAAATAAAGGTTTCCCCCATGAAACCTTCGTCGCGGAAGAAGTCCAAAGCTAACAAGCCCAATATGGAGACTGTACTCACGGTGGATGACATCGACCTAATCATCGCTGCTATTTCACATGCCTCAAAAGAAATTTACAGTGTAATGAAGAAAAATAGGAGACCATGTATGAAAGGATTGAAGTAGAGCTGAGAGGGGTACAACAAGCCCTTCACTCTAGCCACACATCGTCTACTATGCCCCCACCATTAGAAGAAACAGAGCTGGGAGATGAGCTTGCCCAACTCCACAGAATAACATATGAGATCGAAGCTCGCCTTCATCGTGTCCAAGAAGAAAAAGAACAGGCAACAGAGGCCCTAAAGAAAGTACACGAGGAAGTCATAGAGCAACACCGGGTTGCACAATAGGAAAAAGACGACCTCTAAGCGAAGTTCGCAAAGGATAGAGTGCAAATCCAATAGGAGAAAGAACAATTGCTCGCGAAATATGTTGGAGTTAAAGAAGCAGTCAACATAGCACTTCGTTCTGTGATAAGGTTAGAACAGAGGGAAGAAGACCTAGTAGAAAGTCAAGTAGTGAAGCTTGTTGAAGCCATCCAACAACTTCAACAGAGAGTAGCATAACTAAAGCTACAAACAGTACCAAGCACTCCACAGGAAGTGCGAGACCAGAGAGAAGAAACTACCCGAAGTGCAGTCCAGAGAATCAAGTCATTATCCTTGGAATGTAAACAAATTAGCAGTCGAAGTGCGCAGACTTACGAGTGACTTACAAAGGACCTTGAACTAAAGACACTGGAGTCATATCTCTAGGAAGAAAATCAACAAGCAACAATGATACAAGCGTAGTTGAAACTCCTGTCAGCAGTTGAGTGGATGAGAAGGTCCCAAGAATAGCACACGACTCAACAAAAGGTCCATGCAATTCAGAGAAAAGTCATGGAAGTGACTCAGAAGCTCCAGCCAGTCCAGGATGCAGCTTGCCAACTGTTTGAGGAGACTGAAGGATGAGGAACATAACTAGAACAAGTAGTCACTAGAGTTGAAAATGCTTGGAAGGACCTGTGAACAAGGTGGTTATTCAGAAGTTGACCGAGTAGGAGGCCCTGGTGAAACAACAGGTTGAAGCAGCTCGAGCCAATCTCAAGGATTTTGAGGCAGAGTTACCCAGAGTAGAGTGACTTGGGACAAGTTAGAGGTGAGTGTTGGGGGCCTGTTGGCCCTTGAACAAGTTTTGGAGATTCTTGGTCATGTTTGACCTCTTTTGGGACTTCGACAGGCTGGTTGAAGGCAGAGCTCAAGTGGAAGCGGAGATCGCGGGATCTCATCCCCTTTTTAGGGATTTTTGGGTTTTGGGCTTATGTAGCAGGTATGGGAATGTCAACCCATGGGTTTACCCATGTTTAGGCAATTTTGTAATGTATAAATAAATATCTAGGCGATGCAGGAAAGGGGGGGAATGTGCTAAGCCGATGATATACCGATGAGCTAAGTGTGAATAGTTGTGAATGCATACTGTGTGTTAAGACTTGCAAAGCTAAGTGCAAGTGACTGTAAGACAACTTTGTGCATATTGTAAGAGGGCTCTGTGCTAAAACCTAGCTTGGGGAAGGATGATCTGGCGAGGTGCGCGTAGATCTCCTATCCTATACGGAGTGGTTTTCGATGCTCTGTGCCTGTAAGAAGATTGAAGGAAGATAATAAAGAAGAAGAGGAGTTGGTGGACGTAGCTCCATGCTGGGGGTGAACCACGTATATCTTGTGTTATGGTTGCTTTGTGATTTATGGTTGTTACATTGTTCATATGATTTATGCTTAGTGAAATAGTACATGTTTAGATGAATCTGATATGATAGCTTAGTACTGAGTAATATGAATGAATTCTAGATCTGATCTATTTCCATATGATAATTTCTTAGAGGTGTTAGATTTGGTTGAATACTGCGTTGTTCTAGAACTAGGGTTTCTCCCTATGATGTGAATAATAGTTAAATTCTAATGAATGATTGATTGTTAAGTGCTATGTAAGTATTGTGATCACAGATCTGTGTCCCAACTAGGTTGCAGACACTTGAGTCTTGCAACCACCCTGCCTCTACCTCAGTTGAGACTTCATCTGCTTTGCAGGTGTTGCTGAAAGGGCCGATAGTTAGAGTTTTGTTGGTGCGTTGAACCCCGAGTCTTCCCTATGCCAACATGCACCATCATCACTCTCAGTGTCATCAGCTACACCATCTCTCGAAACCATACTCTATCTGAGTAATTAGACATGATGTTGGATAAGTCACTTTCTCCATAGAGTGACACAAGAGCCATTCTTTTAATCCGGACATATGTCCTAGAAGACTAAATTTCCTGAACCATTTTTCATTGGGGAAATCTCTGTCCATTGATCATCCATCTAGATGATAATCATTTCTAACACTACTGATAGTATTCAAGGAAATTAGAACAATGTCATTCAATAGAACGCAACTGTGTCTATCCATAGTAGTACACAACTACAATCCAGTGGTATACTGCCACAGCAAGTAGCACACAGATACTTGATCAGTGACATATAGTCACAAACAATGGAACACATCCACTACAGTAGTATAAATCTGTTGTCTGGAGACATACAGTCTCCATAAAAATCATATCATCAACCTTCATAGAAAACATTGTTATGATATAAACTGAATCATCTGGGCCATCCTTCCACTCACATATGTGAGATATTGAAGAGCATCTGCCCTAAGAAGGTAAAACATCAACGATAAGATATCTGGACTATTCTTCTCAAGCAAGGAAGAATAACTGTCCCAATTTCTAAGCCTGGACCATTCCCTATCCAGGCCATTCCTCCGACACTAAACAAAGTGCAACCTAGAGAGAATGAGTCTGCCCTAGGGAATGCATGTCCCTGATTGTTGAACCTAGACCATTCCTTTGGCACTAAATAAAGTGAAACCTAGAGAGAATGAATCTGCCCTAGGGAATGATTGCTCGAACCATTTCCTAAGGAAATGACTATCCTGCACCAACCTCCAAAATGAACCATTCTTCAAAACTTCTCACAACTGTGAGCTTCGAAAGAATGATTGTCCGACGAGGCGGACCAGTCTTCTTGACCACTAATAAGAGTGACCATCAAGAAGAGAGACTGTCCTAGACCATTCCCCATGTTAACCACAAGGGGAATCGTTGTCTATGGTACATCAACAATCCATCGAACCATTTTCATTACAAAAATGACTGTTCGATCTGGACCATTTTCCGAACTGGAAAATGCCTATCCATTAGAAATCTCAAACCACTTTCCGAACTGGAAAGGAACTGCTCATCCTGGACCATTTTTTGAACTGAAAAATGACTGTCCATAAATCAATAACACATCAGTGCTCCCTCCCAACCTGGGATTCATCTCTTCCTTTTTCAATAAGGAAGTCGACTCCACGAGCTCCAGCTGTTTCTTGAGTACACAAACTCTTTCATTTTGGATGAAGGCTTTACTAAAATATATGCTTATCTTCTCATCTGTGGAGATATATGTTGGAGAACCACTTCTCTTTTCTAGACTTCATTACAGATAATGAAATACTTGATCTCAATGTACTTCGGTCTTTATGGAACACTATTTTTCTCTGAAGGCTTCATATATCTCTGATCATTACAATATATCATAGTTGGATTGAACTCTTTTGTTTCATGCTAGCTCATAACGTTGTGGAAAGGATCAAACTGGAACATATCCATGTGGAACTTCTTATATCATCATGTGATTTTGTTATGGATTAGAAATCCATCATCATGGACTTCTGAGTAACGACTCTAATTTTTATCATAGAAGGTTTTTCACCACGCTTCTGTTGTGCATGAGAATATTTGCACCAAGTTGTTTGAATCCATACGAAATCTTCTTCCATCTGCATACAAGGGTGTCTTTCTGGTATACCTCAAATCCTTGAGGTTGCTCTACATATGCTATTTGTTCAATTATTTTGGATAATAGACTTTGCATTCATCTGATTTCAACTCCAACCCATGGATATTGCAGACGATATAATGGCTTATGTAGAGGTATGTTTGGTTTACTGGAAAAATCAATCATCATAGTCTTCTCCCTCCATCTGGGAGAACCTCTAGTTCTAGATATCACAATGCTTACATTCATAAGTCTTCCATACACTATTCTTCATCACAACTTTCATTTATTCTGCTTGATTACTTCTAGAGGGTTCATATCAAGCTGGTAGACTTGTGATTCTTGATATAATGACTGGTTGTTCTAGCTTCTCTTTCTCTCTTGAAATAGCTCTTGGGTCCATGAAGTTTTCTATAGATTCCATGCCCTGAAGATTCCAACTTCTTCCTTTCATCAAAGGATCATGGATGTGGATAGACAACCAGGGATACTTTTAAGGCTTCTTTTCGAAGAAGACTTCTTCTAAAGTCGAATTGAACACGTGCTTCTTTTCATGGTTGCTACCATGGATAAATACTCCATCATCTTCAATAGATCATATTATTTAGGATTAACTCCCTCCTAATCCTTGCTTCATGCATGATATTCTTTTGGAAATATATAATCGGCTCCCTCCATCTAGGAGAGTCCATGCTTCCGTCTGCATCATTATTACCTTCTGCAAAGTGTCACAAATCCTTTTCCAATTTCCTCTTGATTGCTGACTTCTTTCTGTCTTTACTTCTTCTAGGTTTCTTCAAGATTGATTCCAATTTCATCTTATCTTGCAGTTGTTGCTTACATAATAACTTCCACATGAATTGTTACTAGGGGTTGTTGATGCACTTCATCCTTTCATGTGTATTGCCTTGTCTTATAGTCATTGTGATAACAATCCTTATCTTGTTGTTCTTTTATAGGTATAGTTTCTCTTTGAACATATTATCTTCTAAGAAATAGATATGAAATATATGTATAGAAAACATGGTATGTACAAGAACTATGAAGAGTATTATTACCTTGTCTTAGAAGAATAAGTATGTTTCATCCTGCTTCATCTTCTTTGAAGGTTCCTTTTCTTCAACAACTAATGCTTCATGTGTCTCCTTCCTTTTCTTTAGATCAAGACAATGATTCTTGTAGTGACCATATTTTCGAAAGTTGAAGCATTGTTGTAGTGTCACTTTTCACTACCGAGGCTTTCAAACCTCTCGCTAACCAATCTATACATGGACTTTTACATTAAACATACAGAATTGTATAATCACATGCGTAACAACAAAGAGATACATTTTAACTCTCAGAATAAACATATGATTACTGTTATAATTAGACAATCCATAGCATTTAACAGTAATTCATATACACAGTGGAAAACATGATAATTTATGTAGCACAGCACAGTCATGCCAAAATGTGATAAGAACATAGTTAGATACTTATCTTGTAACAATGGTGAAATCCACCAACCAAGTGCAGGCCTTCCACGAACCTCCCAGCCTTAGACTGCACTGCTCATCATCTCAACAGTGGGTCATTCCCGAGATGGGACTGAGCTCCACCCCAAGGCAAGGAATCCTAGGCTAGGTTGAGGTTACATGGAAAACAACACAGAAATATCTGGAAGGATTCTTCCCAAAGATGCCATCTTACGCCCACTACTACCAGACTCTCATTCCCCACATGCTTGTTCCACCCGGGAGTATACACCTTCACACGCACAGTCCATCGGTGCTAATCTCCCTCTCTGGGTCTCGGTAATAGACCAGATCAGAAAGTCTTCGAGCCCGTAGCTAGTGCTAGGCACTCTCTGGGAGAAACCACTTCCCAGCAAACTCTTTCACCTGGAAAGAGTTGCTCACAGGCCTGACAACCTGCTTCTTCCCAACCACAGTCACCTCCCTCACCCGAAGAGAGGTCATACACAATATCAACAAGAGCTTACTCTGGCCAGTATGCCATGCGCAGTCCAGCACTGCGTGGCCGCAACAGCCGATTGGGAAAAACAGACACGCTCTTCCCAAATAGGTTCAACAATCACGGGATAGTCTCACGATTTTGCTTTCGAGATTGTACGAGGGTAATCTTGCAGAGGTCCGATGGGTTCACCCTCAGACGGTCGGGTAGAATGGAGAAGATCCCCCTCCCACGGTTCATCTCGGCTATTATATTTGCATGCACCAGGGTTGACACTTGTCACCCTGGAAAATGCATGCGTTCGCATAACATGCATCCTTTTTGCACGTTTTCCCTTGCCAGGAACTTAGGATAAAATAAAATACACATGTCCTTTGGGAAATAACATTAAAATATTATACCCAGGCTTAAGCCCCCTAGGCTTATTCCCTAGGCTCAACACTTAGCCCCTTTTTCCCACCTTCCAGCCCCTAATCCCTTGCCCACTTTGTGGATGCTTAGTCCCCCTTCACTCATTCATCATGGTCAGTCTGCACCTGGCGGTGTTTATATTTTTATTAATCATTCTACATACATACATGTACATTAGTAGGCTCCTGGCCTTCAAAACTTAGGCTCCATGGCCTAACAAACACATAAGCCTACCAACTTATACAAAACATGGCTCACCAGCCTATAGACATGTTTAAAATTCATTTCATATATCATGATTTGCAATGAGGCTCGGCCTTGGGGACACTACAATCCCTCTCCCCTTATTTTTGCACTGTCCTCAGTGCAACTTACACTATCTCTGCAAGTCTTTCAAAATTTTCAAAAAGATGCAGGTACTCTGCCCGCATTACTTCTTCATGCTCCCATGTCGCGTTTTCAGGACCGTACCAGGTCCACTGGACCTTTACAAGCTCTATAGATCGATTCCAGAGCTGTTTGATTTTCCTGTCCAATATGCGCACAGGATGCACTTGCAGGACATTTTCTGGTTCCACCTGAATCACAGTCCAATCGATAACATGATTAGCATCAGGTACATATTTCTTAAGCAGCGAAACATGAAACACATTATGTACATTCATAGATGCAGGTAATGCAAGCATGTATGCAACTGGCCGAATCCTTTCCAGGATCTCAAATGGCCCACAAAATCTTGCTGCCAACTTGGCGCAACTTCCCAGCTTCAGGGAACTCCTGTTAGTTTTCACTTTCAGGAAAACATGGTCACCCACTTTGAATTCTCTATGGGTTCTATTACTATCAGCGTAACTTTTCTGCTTGTCCTGGGCAACCTTCAGATTCTATTTGATTTTTATCATTTGATCTTCCATCTCTTTGAGTAGTTTAGGTCCAACTACTACTCTGTCAGCTGGATTATCCCAGCTCACTGGAGTGTTTCACTTTCTTCCATAAAGTGCTTCGAATGGGCTCATCTTCAGAGATGTATCCATTATTGTAGGCGAATTCTACCAAATGCAGGTAGTCTTCCCACCTCGAGGGTTTATCCATCACATACATTCTCAACATGTCTTCTATTACTCTATTTACTCTCTCTATCTATCCATCAGACTCAGGATGATATGCTGTACTAAAGTTCAGATTCATTCCGAATCCTTTGAACAGTCCTTTCCTGAAATTTGAAGTGAAGTTCAGGTCCCTATTAGACACAATTGTCTTAGGAATTCCATGCAAGCGTGCGACTTCTTTTAGGAAAATATCAGCGACAACTACTGCTCTGTGGGTGGTTTTCAGTGGAATAAAATGGGCAGCTTTAGTAAGCTTGTCCACCACCACCATGATTGAATCATGCTGCTTGCTTGTTCTGGGCAATCCTGTGATAAAATCAATTGTTACCACGTCCCATTTCCATTCAAGAATAGGTAAAGGCTACAACAACCTTGCTGGATGCCTATGCTCCACCTTAACCTTCTGGCACTCCATACATCTGGCGATGTATTCAGCTATTTCTTTCTTCAAACCCGACCAAAAATAATGGCTTTTGGCTGCTGCCACAGTCTTCTGATATCCAGGATGTCCAACATAAGCCACGTTATGCATCTCCTTTAGAATTGCCAGCTTCAATTCTCGGACATTAGGTACATACACTCTGTTTTTATACAGAAGTAAACCATTAGTTCCCAAGGTGTAACTTTCCTTGGTCTGTGGTCTCTCACACTGCTGTAGCTTTGGTACAAGACTTTTGTACTGCAAATCAGCATTGGCAGCTTCTAAAATTCTGTCTTTCATCTCAGTCTGGTACATGCTAATGGCTGTAGCATGTAATTCGTGCACTTTTTTGCTGAGTGCATAAACCACCTTATTTTCTTTCCCTTTGATATGCTTGATATCAAAGTCATATTCACACAGAAATTCCAGCCATCTAATTTTCCTGGCATTTAAGGTTGGCTGATCAAATAAATATTTTAGACCGTTATGATCTGTTCTCAACTCAAATCTCTTGCCCATGAGGTAATATCTCCATTTCCTCAAGGCGTGGATGATTGCTGCCAGCTCTAAATCATGAGTGGCATAATTCTTCTCATGCTCCTTCAACTTTCGGGATTCATAACAAACTACAAATCCCTCTTGGTTGAGAACTCCTCCCAGCCCCTCCTTACATGCATCTGTGCAAACTACGTAAT